>VXAY01000338.1:534709-568111 GCA_013399855.1 Oxyruncus cristatus | reverse complement strand
GCGCCGCCCCCGCCGCGGGCCGCCCGCACCTGAGGGGAGGCGGGCGGGAGTGGCGGGAGGGCGGCGCCCACCTCAGGGCACGTCCGGGCCAAGGCCCCCGCACCTGAGGGCACGGCCGGGACACCTCCCCCCGCACCTGAGGGCACCGCCAGGCCCCGCCCCCGCCTGCACCTGAGGGAGCGCCCAGGCCACGCCCCCCACACCTGAGGGCACCTCCAGCTCCCGCCCCGATGAGGCGAGAACGCGCTGCCCTCAGGCGGCCCTGCCATCCCCGCCGTGGGTGCTGAAGGTGTTCAAGGCTGATCTGTGGCGACCGACGGCGTTCGGGGGCCGGGGCATCCCTTGGAGGTGGCGGTCGCTCCCGCTTCCGTGTGCAGGTGAGACGGGCGCGGCTGGACCCGTTCAGCTGTTCCCGCTGGGGCAGCGTCACTCCCTCAGACACCCGGCAAAGGAGGCACTTCAAAAAAGGTGCTCCACAGATAAACACCCTTAGTAGACCTCCACACTCGTAATAGGAGGAGGCAGCTGGTAGCAGACAGCAGAGATTTTCTATCTGCCAACGCACATAGACTCCTTTAATTCTGTGCTTGAGAAGGCTTAAAAAGAGCAGCTGGGATGCAACTTCAGGGTGACAAACAGGAAGCAAGTTGTCGATGCAAGATGTAAAATTCAGCAAGTGAGCAGGTATGTAAAAGGCAAGACATGTATTTGGGTTCACCCTTGTGTTAGTTAATGACCTTTTAATGCTCCCAAGTCCTCAAGCACCAGAAGTTTATTTGGCTGCAGGATCTCTTGTAGTTGGTCTCACAAGGCCCTTATATCTAAGTTTATTTAATGATGGGTAAGACACAGTTTCAGCAACTACGAATATTAAGCTGACTGAAAGTCTGACAGGCTAAGAGCCACATGTTATTGTGGAAGTACAGTGTGCCAAGAATGATGCTGCCGAGGAAGAGTATTCCTCCAATGACATTTACTGTGGCTACAGACTCAATTCCTTTCATAGCAATTCCTTCAGAGTTGCAAAGTTACAAAATGGTTACAAAAAGTTGACACTGTTAGTCAAGCAGAATCTTTTCATATTCTCTCAGTTCTTTCACTTTTTATTTAGCACCCACTTACTTCCTAGGTAGCAAATATATTTATATGGGAAGCCCTAAAAAGGAGATGGGATGGGGTTTTTTGAATGGCAAATTAGGCTGGTTACATCCTGTTGATTAATCTTCTTGTCTCTTACCACCTTTTTCCTATTTGGATTTGAGTTTTTACCACTAGGACACTTCAACACAAATCTGCCTTGTATTCTCACTCTGAGAATAACATAAAGTGATCATCATACAATTTGGTTGTTCTGTAAAATTTCAAATACATCACCTTTCAGTCCTGATGTATTTTCCGTGCCATTATGGGACTAGTTCACTTGTCTGGCACACCTGGAATTCATGCAGCCTTTGGCTTTTTTCAGATGGAAGAAACAACAGTACTGGGACCATCATGCAGGAACACCCTCAGTTGTTCTGGTAGCAGAAAAAAAGCCCACAAGTGAAGGTAAGATCTTGCTTGACATCATAAAGTATAAATGGTTAAAGAAAACTTGTCTTGTGCCTTTTTTTCTTAAAATGCATGAACACTCCAGGTAAAAACAGCTAAAAATTACATTGTTTGGCTTGGTATCAGGCTGCTAACTTACAATATGGGTAGTAAGATCAATAGATGTCAACCTGTCTTCATTATATTGAAAAAAAAAATAGGAAAAAAATGGCAGCAGCTATTTCACCTGTAAAAGCACATGTAGATTGCTGCTTCTGGCATGCATGCTTCTTGCTTCAGACCCTGTCTGTACTAAGCTATGCTTCAGGAAATGTAATTTATAAAATATTCCTCAGCTTTTTTTCCCTGGAATAGCATTCCCCCCACCCTTAGACATTTGCAGAATTTGTGTGCTTTTGGTTTGGGCCAGGAAAAGATAAAAAGTGATAGGGCTGGTAAGACAGTGAGTTTATTTGTACCAGCTTGTAAATCAAAAGGAAAAAAGTGAATTGTTACAGATCTTGGTGGAAAAAAAGCCCTTGGGATCGGATTTCTTAAGAAGGTATTTTACTTCATGAATGTATTTGTTTACTAAAAATATACCACTGAATGACTATATAAACTGTGTTACAACAGACAACTTTCATGCTGACTGTGGCTTACAACAGACAACTTTCATGCTGACTGTGGCACACGCCCTTTCTTGGGTGTTTGCTTCGATGGTTTTGAAGACTTCTTGGCTGACTGTGTTGATTTGCCAGCTTTGGGTGTTGCAAAAGTCTTCACTTCAGGTTTTTTGGGAGTCTTTTTCATGTCTTTTTCTTTTATTGCTTCCTTTGGCTTGCTGAGCTGCTTGGCTTTTTTCTGTTTTGGCGGTGTCTGCAGGTCTGCACGCTCTCCTGCAATGTCAGGTTTTGATTTTGGAGTCTCCGGAACTAGAGGTTGTTTCTTTCTCTTTCCGAGTTGTGTTTTGGTTTTCTTGCCCAAGTTGTCACCTTTTTCTGGACTTGGTTCCATTTTCTGTATCTAAGACAGACAAAAGAATTACCCTTCCACCTAAGAAAAGTATTTCCTGTTTTTCAGGAAAGGAAAACCATGATAAATGACAAATGCTTTCTATCAGTTGAAGTGCACCCCCATCCATTTGAAGTGTGTTAACACATAGTGTTACCTAAGGAGCACTGGGCAATTTAAACAGTTCAAAATCTTTAGTTTTAACTGAAATATGACTTTTCCAATATTATGAAGCAATTACCTCCATCTCAGCTAGACTCTTTGTTTGTATAGGCACCAGTTGTGGAATTTCTTCGTCATCATGATCACCCGGTTCTTGCACTATTTCTACTTTTTCTTTTATTGCAGGCTGCTGAGTAGCAGCAGCAGCTTTACTTTCAGCTGTCACAGTGACTTGACTTGGCTTCAGTTTTTTAGCTGTCTTCTTTGGTTTCTTGGTTTTTCCCTTCTAGAGTTAATCAGAAGTACATCTCAGACAAATCCCCACAACATTTCTAAGTGTATAATAGTTTTAATGTGGTTAAAAATTAGATGGTGTAGCAACAGTCCTTTAAAGACCCTTATTCAACAGACCCAGACTGACCAACCACATCTAAAATATGAAAAAATGCATTGCATGCAGATTATTATAAATAACTCACAACTATAACAGTGTCAAGATTACAGTGTTTAAGCTGAATATTCATGTTCCACATTTACTTCAGACAAACTAACATAAGCAGAACTCAGTACAAAGGAATAGCCAATTATTAATTTTTACAAGTATAAGCCCCCCCACTTGTGAATTATTCACATGCTACTGATTAGCCAACAAAAAATAGATGCGTAGTCTGAATCCACCTATATGTTAATGAGTGTATTTTCAGAAGGCAAATATGAATAAACAATACCAGCAAAGTTCTAAGAATGGATCTCATCTCCTTTGAGTTTAGAACTAGAAACATTTATTTCCAGTTTGCTTTACAACCCATCAGGGAGTTTCCATAATTTCATTATTGTTACTGAGTATTTGAAGCACTGAGGCACTGATGACCCAACCCATTTTTAGCCATAAAATACCTGGGATCACCTAGCAAAGCATTGAAACCCAACACTACAGTGCACAAAAGGAAGACAAAGAACTAACTGCAACAATATGACCTTATGCAAAGCTTGAAGAAATTTTGTTTTACCTTTTCTTCCTTCTTTTTGAGAGGCGGTGGCTCTCTGTCAAGCTCATCCAGGTTGGAGACATTTGCAGTAAATACTGGAAGCGCAACTGATTTAAGTGTTTTGAGGTGAAGAATCTTTACATTTTTCCAATTCTGCAACAACAAAACCAGTACATTACATAAAAATAACAAGGCTGAAGTTATGAACCCACTGGGCTCTAACGCAGTCAATCAGCAGTACCTTTGGTAACTTCTTAGCAATCACTTGTGCTGCTGCAATGACATTCTCCAGGATCTCATCCACCTTCATCCCAGTGTGACCGATACGTGCCGTACTGAAACAAGAGAAGAGCAATATTTACGTGTGGGCAAATAAACATACTTGAAGTTACTTGTATTTAGGCATCTATAATTTTCTCTACTTTCATAAGGGATGGATGGCTATAGCAGAAGTCTTCTGTAACAGCAGTTAGAAGAGATTCACCTGTATTTATCTTTCCATATATGGATATGGAACTTCTGCCTTATATTATGAAGCGTTATTACAAAATTTAGATCCTTTTAGATACACAATACATGCAAAAAAATAGTACTAGCATATTTTAGAAATAGTTTTTACCTAATTTAACAGAAATATTTCTCTAAGATTGTGCATGCTGTTTGACAGCGAGAGGTGCCTAGAAATTCCTCCGGTATAAGAAAAAAGAGACAAAAAGTACAACTTTATAGTAAAATGTCTTAAGTAGAACTACTGGTTTCTTTATGGTTCAAAATGGCTTGTATTTGGAATGGTGACCCTTAACATCTTTTATTCACATACTAATAGAATAAAAAGAACTCACTTAAAATTCTTACAGTTAAGGTACAACCATCCTTCAAGTGAAGTATTAATCTATTCATACTTACTAACAGCACCCTTTGTTGTTAACTGGGAGTGTAGTCCCTTGGATATGCTTTTGTAGTTCCTTAGCAAGATTTTTAGCTTTCAGGTTTACAGATAAAGGTGCCCTAAAAAAGAAAGAGTAACAAAAAAGGAAATAATTAGAAAACCCAAAACAAAGCCAACCCCCTGCTTTACTAAGAATCTGATCTTAAAAAAGATAATGAAAAATGAATCTACACAATTTAAAGACCTACTTTTTCTTTTCATAGAAGTGTTTTCCTAGATGTGAGGGCAAGAGTCTCCTAATTCGGTCGTCAGACAGAAAGAGATCGAATCTGTTCAGGAGGCGACGCTTCGCTTCAAACATTTTATACTCCTTTTTAAGAGTCTTGTAGGAGATGATCTGCAGTGCAAGTAACAGTTTAGTCCCTACTGCTAAAAACACAGCCTAGAATGCTTCTCAGAACTGCACAGAATCATTATTTTAGAATGCTAAAGACAATCAAAATGCACTGTATTCTTTTCCTATTATTTTAAGAATCAAACTACACGGATGTCTCGCATAGTAACTGAACTTGAGTACATGGTTAACATCTAAATCAAGGTTAAATAAAACAATAAAATTATTTTATAGTTTTATTGCCAGTAGCATAAACAATCCAATCCATTTCTGAAGGACTCAAATATTCAAAAATTTACTATACCGTCAAGCACCTCTCTTACCTGGCTAATACTTCTGATCTCATTCTGGATTAAAAGTTTCCTGTACAGATTTTCAGTCTGTTCTGCTGATAAATTTGGTTCATCCTTTGTGAACAGGCAAACCTCAGCTGTTTCTGGTCGAATGCCATGGGGCAGTGGTCTAAAATGAGGATATGAGACAGACAAAGAATGTCTAATACGATAAGTTTTTTCCAGAACTAGATCTACGCTGAGAGATCATTACCCTTTAACAATACAGGGCAACTCTTGTATTTTAGATTCTAAACATCCTTAGTGGAACCTCAGTGGATTTATTTTCTCAAGCGTCAGGATTGAAAGGCACATACCTTGTAACTGGCAACCCACCGAATTAGTATTCTCAGTGCTTAAGGATGGCACAGCCCAGCTTCCAGTCACACCAAAAGTGGGCCTAAAGCGGTTCTCACTAAAGGCACGGGAGCTGCCAGGAGAGGGCCCTGGCAGCCAAATCCCTCACGCTCAGGATCAGCAAAGTGCTCTTTCCCAAGCCAAAGGTACCCACACGGCCGGCGGTGAGTTTCTTACATTCTGATGACTTTTGCCTCCCGCGGGACCTTCCAGACCGTCACCAGGAGGTGAACGCTCTCGTTCTCGTTGAGGAGCAGCGCGTCTCCCTTGGCCTTGCTCCTGGAGAAAGCCAGGAGAGCCTCCACCGCCTTTTTCACCTGCAACGGCACCAGCCGTGGTTAAACGCCAGCCCGGCTCGGCCCCGCTCCCGGGGCTCCCTCCCGGCTCCCCGCGGTACCTGGGCGCTCTCCAGCAGCTCCTTCCCTTTCGCCATGGTCCCGCCACGTGCGGCCGCTGCGCCTGCGCGGGCTTCTCTTTCCGGGACACGGCGGGGCCCGTCCGGGGCGGGGCCGGTGGTCCCGGTGATCCCGATCCGGGGCCGGGGTTGTCCGTCGGGAGCGCCGTTCCCGTCCTCACAGGCGGCTTTGTCCCAGAGGATCACGGGCTAATCGAGTTTGGAGCAGAGCTCCGGAGGCCGTCAGTCCGTCCCGCCCTGGCAGCAGCTCCAGCCGGAGGTCAGGCGGGGATGCTTAGGGCTGTGTCCAGCCCGGCCTTCCCAGCTCCAGGGATGGAGGTTGTGCCAATGCCCGAGTGTCCCAGTGCTCCATTTGTTACTGGCCTTCGGGTAGAGGACAAGCCATTATCTCTGCCCTCAGATCCCTGTTGACTAAACAGTTGTCATTTATGTCTTCAGATTCCTTCTTTGAAGCCTATCCCTGATTTTACCTCCCGAATTACTGTCCTTTTGCACAGGAGTGCTGTTGTAAGGTCCCTGTTTTCCTGAGTATCAGGAGGAACAGGTTTTATGATTGGAGAAGGATGTCCTCAAAGACCTGCTACCAGCTTCCCTGAGCTCCATTGCCTTTCCGAGCTGCCTCCCATGGGATCCTGCCTGCTGGTTCTCTGAATAAACTCAAGTTTGTCTCATGGAGTCCAGGGCCTGCCTTCTGCTCCTCATCTTCCCCATACTCTGTGTCTTGAACTCCTGTTATTTCAAAGTCACTGCCATTGAGGCAGCCACTGATTATCACATGCTAAACCATTTCTTCCTCACGTGTGACTGATAAAGGCACAACTGCTGTGTCCACTGTTCAGTTTAGAAATGCACTGACTGACTACATGGAAGTAGTTTAATTGTAGGATGCTTATCCCATTGAGTTCCATGCTGGATAAATACGTTATTCTGAGATAAAATCAGGCCTGAAATTATTCTGGCCTCATTCCAACAATGCTGTGTGTGCCCTGGCAGCCTTGCCTTGTCTGCATTCATCACACAGGTAAGCTGCTACCTGGGTAACACAGCTATGCATCACCAGGGCTTAAATATGCATGTAATTAGGAGTCTGAGTCATTCACTCTTCTCTAGATTTTTTCTTGCTCTTTGCCTTTCTATTTATGGTTTCATTCTTTCTCATCAGATGTCTTCCAACAAAATTTGTTGCTCCATCAGTGTGCAAAGAGAATGTACAAAGAGAAGAAACTAAAATACTCTAGGCTCACGACAAACTGCTTCATGTAGAGGTTTATATTTTCATTCTGCTGTTAGTGTTTTTTAGAGCAACAATATAATAGTTGATGGCTTCAAGGCATGTCCAGACTTATGAAAGAACTATATGGACATAAAGTGATTTTAAAGAGTGAAAAAAAAAATCTTATTGTGATATTTGAATGAAATAAATGAAACTGGCTAAGAAAAAGAAAAGCTACCCTTTGTTGCCATGTTGTTTGAAGTATTGATTAGAGAAATTACTGAAGGTGAGGAACATGCAGGGTAGCCAAAGAGGGCAGACTCATTAAAATCTTTTCAGTACTGGTAGAATTTAGGCATGTGGTGTCATATATTCTGACAACTGTATTAGCCTTGCTTCTTCTTTGCATATTTTAGAGCAGCCCTATTTTAATAAAACATCAACATACTAGTGTGATAAAACAAAGTAGAAAAAGTTGGATGACAGGAACATCTCTCTGAAAATAAGCCAGGCTAGTCTTGCAAGATACGATTGAACAGAATGTTTGAAGCTCAGCCGTACTGCTTAAGTATAGCATTAATAGGATAAAACTAAAGGGACTATTATTAGCAACTCAAATTCAAATTTTTCACGTCAGTCTCATCCAAGTACATTTTTCTGAAAAATTTTAGGTCTGACATGACTGAATTTTACTCCTTGTGATTTAACTGCCTCAGTATAATCATTTTCTCTGGAAAGGTACCTGACATAGCTAACAGACCTGTCTTGGAAAAACTACGTTAATCTCTGGATAAGAAATATTTCCGCTTAATACAGCATGCAATGAATATAAGCTATAAAAGAGTGCACTTTTAATTTAGCAAGTTCATCAATTTACAGTTACTCCTACAAGGAAATTAGTTTTGTTGCTTTGATCAGTGTTAATTGCTGTGCATTATCCTGCTGTAGCTCTCAATTTAACTTTTTGGACTATGAAAGTATATATATTTCTTTAAGCCATTTGTGCCACTTACTTAAATGCTAAGATTTAAAATAATTGCAAGCCATTCTACCTCATTACTTATATATTTCTCTGTATGCCCGATTTTATACTTTCTCACAGCAAAAGGGAAGTACAAGTAGCAATTGTTTCTGCTGTAAACAGATCTCTGAGGTTTAAGATTATTCCAGTTCCAGGCTTATGTTCCTCCAGAATTTTTGATGGCACAAATCTCAGAGATGTCAAATCTGAGATGTCAAAATCTCAGGTCTCTGTAAGTGTACTTCTTGCAACAAAACTAGCAGAGATTAAAACACGAGTAAGGAGTCCTTCATATGAGAGCTCAGAAGAGAATCTCCCTCCTTGATCCAGAGTTCAAGCCCTGGTGTTCTTCGGATGGTGGTCCTTTGCAGTCCCAGTGTCACCTCCAGCTGTAACCTGGCTGCCAGACACGGGGCTGCTTGTGGTGCAAGTCATTCCCTTATTCCGAGAGTGTGTCAGAACAGAGGCTCCTGTCACTGTGACATGAGCTGCAAAGCTTTCCCATTGCAATGCTTTGCCTATCACCACTTCTAGAGGCTTAACAGGTGTCAGGGACATTGGCTCAAGTACCTTTCTGTCATCCAACACTTCCTCTTATTATTACTCTTATTCAGAAGTATGTGGATTTTTCAGGTGTGTGTAACCGAGGGGAGATGTAGAAAAATCCAATTTATGGCAGAAGTTGATACTACTTAGGAAGGAAAGCCAATGAAAGGATATGTATTATCAAAAGTTATATACACACAGACAACAGGTTTTGGGTTTGTTAGCATAAATTTCCACTTTATATTAAGACTAGAATCCTTTCTAGTATTTCTTCAGAGGAAAAGTAGTATCTTGTCAGGTTTATAGTGCTTTAAAATAAACACAAGGAAAGAAACAAGTTCACAATATAAAATCTTCAGTAGTAACTCCAGTTTTGTTGGTATATTTTTCTGTACCAAATCCTCTGTAGGGTATACAAAAACAGCAGAATAAGTAAGAGCCTTTAAGTACCAGTTCAGGAAGAAAACAGTCTTGTCTGGAGTACATTTCATCTGCTTTATCATCATAATTTAAACAGTCTGAGTTAAGAACCAAAAAGCCAGAGTAATACAGAATCAAATACTTGGGACATTGAAACAATGTATTTTTTTTCCTTAGGTAATATTCATTAATAAACACTTATAAAAACACATTTCTCATAATTAACATGATTTTTAATATATGGAGTGGTGCCATAAGTAGTCTAAACCAGAGATTGTTCATTGAGCACTTTTCACTGGGCTTTTCATGCCACTGAGAAAGAGCTGTAGAGGGGCATAAAAGTCATGAGCAGCAAATATCCCCATGGATAAACCTCCTTAAAGCAGCCATTTTTCTTACAACACTATTATACCATCACCAAGAGCTTGCTCTTCAGGAACACAATTTACTACCAGAGGAAGCGTCTCAGGAATCCAGTGTCACCATGTCTGTGGATCAGTTCCTGATTGTCTGCAAGAGATGCCCAAGGAGGCTGGAATGGTTTCAAGTAGACAGGGGATGGCAATGTCACCCATTCCTCCAGTTAGTGAGCTTTACTGCTGGTCACTTGCAGAAACAAGTCAGTATTTTCTTGTTGCCAAATAATTAATACTGCTGCACATTCAGATTTTTTTTTTTCTGCTTTACACTTAATTTTTGTTACATATACCAAGGTTTTCAGTTCGAGGACATAAAAGGTCTTAGTTTAGAGAATTTATATTTTTGTAAGTTACATTGTAGCTGAACACTTAAGCCATATCTACACTACAAACTTTGGCCAACCAGCAGAGAGAAAGAGGTGTGATCCTCATCAATACCACACTGCAAATGCTGTTTTACTGGGGAAAATAAAACCCCAAATTCCTCCTTTCTGCAGAAACATGCTCCCAGTTTTGCTGGTAGGAGTTACAGCCAGGCCAGAGCCCAGGAATACTCTGCCAGTGTTATATGCAAGCACAGTTACCCTGGCAGTGCTCCTGGAGCTTCAATCCAACTTCTATTTCCTTTTCCCCTCCTCCCCTCTTCCTTGCAACTGTTGTGGTTGCACAGCTCCTTTAGTTTTGTTTCATCTTCAAAGCAGCACACCACATTTTTCACATAAGGAAGTATTCAAAATGGTCATTTAAAAAAGTTTATTACATCAGTGAATCAGCAAATAGTATTTATTTCCAACAAAGCCACATTATCTTTTTTTTTTTCTTCTTTCATCTAGATTTAGCTTTACTTAATAGTAGTAAAAATGGGACTATAAAATGTAGAATGGAGATGAAATGAAAGAGTTGAGATGTGATCTGAGGACTATTCAAACACAATGTACTTCCAGCTCTTCTACCCAAAATGCAGCCAATTTGTGCAGATTTATGCCTTACATTTTCATATCAGTGTATTTGCTATAGAATGCAAATATTTTATACCCAAATAAAAACTTCCTACAGGATAGCAGTATCTTTAATTGCATAATGTGGATTCTGTTAACAGATTTGTAATAATACAGCCTCCCTTTACAGACAAGGTGACATTAACTGGATTTATGGAAATGTGATCGAATGCACTAGATGGGACGAGTAATGGAAATACTCAGACTCTCTATCTACTGATATTCCAAACCCACCAGATGATTATTCAGTTTAATAATAAATACTCAGTCCAGCCTCCTAATAATGAGGTTTAGAATCCCCCATTAAGTTTGTTCAAAAGTGCTGGAAAAATTCTGCTGGAGCATCATGTAGTCTTCAGATGCATTTCAATGCCTTAAAAAATATTTAAAAGATCTAACAGTTTAGGAATCTAACTAAGTATTATCTAATAATGGTCTTTGCAAATTTCAAATCCATGAGCTTGCTTCATGAAAGCAGTCAGATATCTGGAAATCTTAAGTCACTCCAGAATATGAACAAGACAGTAATTTTCCTTGGCTTTTAATTTCTTCATTAGTTTAAGATCCAAGGAACTGGGGGTTTTGTTCACTTGGTAGGAAAAAAAAAAAAAAGTTGCTTTCAAACCCTGATTTACCAAAAAAAAAAAAAAAAAAAAAAAAAAAAAAAAAAAAAAAAAAAAAAGCCCAGAGATTTGCAGACATAATAAAATTTATTTAAATTCCATGCATTACGGTAGCTACAAGTGTAGTCATATGAAACTGAAGGACAATAACTTCTTCTGTCCATACAATGTAGCTGTAAGTGAAATGAATGGGAGTTCCACAGTTACAAAGAAACAAACAAAACAAAAAAACAAAATCCCCAAAAAAAACAAAACAAAAAGACCCAAAAAATGTAAATGTGTCCATTTTGAGTTATCTGTGAATTGAGATACAGTCACTAGACCGTAAACTTTTGGGGGAGAAGATGGGCTCACCACAATTGTACAACTGAAAATGTTTAGTTTAAGACAGTCTGAAGAAGCTCTCAAGATACCTTTCAATAATTACTACTAATACTCTGGGAAATGAAAAAAAATCCCTTAGCCTTCATCCTAATTGTTAGAATCAGGACAGCAATTGCAGACAGTCCACTTCCAAAGTGCAGCTAAATAGGGTTTTATTATGCAGCTCCTTCAAGTTGTACTGAGTAAGCTTTACTTTGAACCAGTTTTGCTTTAATTTCTCAAGAAAAACTTCACTGGTCCTCATCAGCTTACATTGCTTTTGATATGCAAAAATTTACAGACTGTGCTTGATTCTGACCCTCCCATATTTCGGTATGTGCAAATTCTTAGGGATTTAAATAGTCTGTCTCCCTCTCAGTTCAGGCTGATCTTTAAAACAGCAAGGATTATCCAGCCCTCTAAATTAAAGACAGGGTGAACTGAGTAATTTATATAACTGGCACTTTTTAATTGGCCCAGTTCTCCCACAAAATGCAGCTCTTATAAATACTAATAGGCACTATTGCCACAGACTCTCTTATTTTTGCAACTTTCACTGATTTACTGGTTGTTAGCATTTTCTGCAGTTAAGAATTTAACAATGCTGAATTTTATAAAGACACAATACGTAGTTCTAGCCTTCAAAATTGACTTACTGTGTCTGGTTATGATGTTAAGTCAACCTAAATTTGCTGAAGTTATTAACAAATGTAAAGCTAATGAAGGTGCCACATTTGCATGAATGTTTTTTTTTTTTTTTCCAAATTTTCAGAATGCATTCAACAAAGGGAAGGGGCAAACCTAATTGTTTTAAATACAAACTTGGTTGAGTGCCCAATTGCCTCATTTAAAACTGTGTGTGTGGGGAGGCTGAGGAGTTTAGAAAAGTCCAAGTAACCAAATATCTGGGTTACTGGAGAGTTAAAAAGCTAATGCAACTGCGTTACATCCGGATAAAAAACATTATTCAAAAGCAATTCAAATACCGAAAAAGATTTCAAATTGAATAGTTTATTAACATGGTAGTCATCTTTGTAACATGTGCACACACACTCGCACACTCTGAATGATCTGCCTGGAAAAAAGAGGTCTTAATATATATATGCTGGGGGGAAATTAAACATTAAAAATCCTTTAGATTTTCATAATTATAGGCAATTATGTCCACATCACTTACAAAGCTATTGCCGAATCTTTCCAAGGAAGCAGAATTTGGGAGAAAAAAAAAATTCTTTTTTTTTTTTTTTTTGGGAAAATTCAACAGTGGCATAGCAGAGCTCTCAATATGAGAAAGCTGACATAATGTGGACCTTTGCTGTGAAATTTGTCTTTGCAAAATATGGGGAGAAGTTTATCAATGGGCAGAAAATAAGAAGGCGGTGTGAAGTAGGCTTTTGCTGAGTCGATTTTCCTCACAGTTTTGTGCGGGGTCACTGAGAAAAATGCTTAGTCCTTCTCTGGAACCAGTTTCAGAACTTTTCCAATTGCAATGGTCTTACCTAAACCAAGGAGACAAACAGCAGAGTTACATTTATTGTGAAAAGGATGTAGAAGTCTCCAAGAATGTGAAAGCTTTCCCCAAAATACAGGCTCTTGGGAGTATCAGAAATCATAGAGAAGTTGTTCTACTGTAGCATAAAGTATCTGTATATTTTAAAAGCTCGACAAAAATCTTCAAAAGAGTAAGCCTGGTATTCTCCCAGTAAAGAACATGATGTCAGCTGTGGAAAGCCTGCTCTGCACTCATCTAAGGAGAAGGCAAGGCAGAATCACTGCCAGATCTGTAAAGATAATTTATTTTAAATACCTCCACAAATCTGTGAGTTTTACCAGGGTGTGCATGAGTTAAAGACCAACACACACAATCCCTCTGATATTTTCTACCTTTAAACAGTGAAACTGTGGTATTCATATTGCAGGTGGACATTGCAGGACACATTAAGACAGCATTGCTGGCAATCTTTCAAATCCAATCTTTTGTTTCACAGTGCACATTTCTGTACGTTATTCATCTAAAATAAAGCTTTCTGTTACCAGCAAGAACTCTGCACAATGACAACAATTTGCTTAGATTTACTTTTCCATTGTTACCCGGAGAGTGATTTCCACTAGATACCAGCATTTTAATACCTCACTGCCATGCATGATGCCCTGCTTCAAGCAGCTGTATTTTTGCAGCAGTCAGGAACTGTAGAGGAAACAGCCTTACCCTCATCCCTTAAGGTAAAGCGACCCATCTGAGGGAAATCTTTGAATGTCTCAAGGCAGATCGTTCCTGCTGTCCTTAAACGGGCAATGCAAACTTGATCTTGTTTCACAAAACGGGGCCGTGTCTTACTTTTTTCTCCTGTTTTTTTGTCTACCAAGCAGATTAAGGCCTGCACAAGAAAAAAAATTCATAGCTGTGATTGCTAAAATAAGGGTTATTCTTCTTTACAAACGAATACTTACAAATAAGTATGCAAAAAGCCTTCCAAGATTTACTGCGTACGAGTCAGTCATGAGTTGCCACACTTTTCAGAAAGCTTATGCTGACAGTTACAGCCATTTCTGTTTGTGTTAGGAGACTGACCAAGAATTCCACTCAAGGCTGAGCTTTGCTGCATTAGTTGCTCTACAGATGTGTGTCCTGACAGAACAACTCATCCCAACAACTGGACTGTCTACAGTCACATCACAACTTCAAATGACACTTACTGTTATCTCAACTTCTTCAATACAGGTGTGGATGTGCAGCACAGCATTATAACCTGGGCAGATAATGGATTTGTGCTCAATTATCACTATCTGCAAAACAATTCAAAATAAGTGCTTTTTTCCTAATTTCAATAATAAAAGAACAGAGAGTAATCAAATGCAGAACTATATTAGAAGGTATAGTTGAAAAATATACACACAAAATTTTTAAGTTACCAACTTTTTTATAATATGAAAGTACAAAATTGAAGAACTGGCTTGATGAGATCTTGCTTTCACCCTTATAAGCATCCAAAACTCCACTGAGAACTTAAATTCAAAATAAATGATATTTTAAAAACTCCAGTTAATGATGTTGGTGTTAAGTATACATGTCATTGCCCATTTAGAGGTATGGTAGTGAGTAAGGAATCTGAACTGAAACTTCAAAATTCTGAAAACACAAAAAAAATTATCATGTTTTTTACCCCTCTACACAGCAGTGAAATGCTGGTTATTGTACCTGGGCATCAAACGTGCGTCCAGAATGACAAAGGTTGTTGAGATCACAGAGAATAAATCCTGGAAGGATCTCTTCCTCTTCGATTCCCTTCAGTCTGATTTTTAGATTTTCACCTGGGGCTACTGAATCGGTTTCTACATCATCAGAAAGGATTCCAAGAACTTCCACGTTGTGCTTGAAGAAAGCAAAAAATGTAGTTTTGTATTGTGCATCTTTTAGTCTGGTACAAAATCATTTTAATACAACAGGATTTCAATAAATAATTCCATTACAGTTTAAATTCACTATATTCAATTTTGCAAGCTTCAGAACATTTAAAATACAATTTCAAGTCTGATGACTTGTAGTCCAGCAGCTGAGTTTCTAAGGCAAGAGAACCCGAGTTCTGAATGCATACACACCCCCTGCCCCCAGAGACTTCACCCATGTAAAACCTGAGAGCTTAATTGTATCCAACAGAGCAACACAACATTTTCTGAGCAATAAGTATCTTTAAGAATCAAGCTCTTTTTTTAGGGTAGTAAATTTTTTAATATCTCAACCTTTCCATACCTTGTTTGGCATCATCACAAGCTGCTGTCCTTTGCAAATAGAGCCCGACTCCAGCTTCCCAAGGACCACAGTGCCCATATCCTTCACAAAAAGACATCATTACATAAAAAGCGAAAACATTTCCCTAAAGAGTCTGCTCTAAGTTTGATTACTTAACCCTATAAAGTTATCTAGCACTGCTACACTTAATATTTTGGAAACTGTTCTCATGAGAGATTACAGATTTTAAGAGTTTCATATAATACCAACATTATTTACTTCCCCTTCCCACCTGTATTTTACAGTTGGAAATGTAACATTAGCAAAGAAAAAAAGGTACCCTCTAAAAGTACAGTAAATAGTCCATTTACTGCTCTCTGATAACAGCCAGTTTATACTTGCCATCCTATTATTTTAATTTGTACCTTATATTTATCCACAATTGGCAGCCTGATTGGTCCATCAACTGAACGGTTGAAGTTTGGCAAATTGTCCAGGTATGGAATAAATGGTAATCCACTAAAAGAGCAGAAGGCATTTGTTTCAGTTTTGTGAGCACCCTTCCTTTTAAAACATTACTCAGAATGGATAAATGCAGTCCAACAAAGGGAATGGTTTTCACTCTCCCATCATTAAGAACAGTGACCTCTAAGAGGTTAATAGTTAAATCTATTTTAACATCCGATCAGTAGTGTCCACTTTACTCCAGCTTATATAGTGATACATTAATACCCAGGAAGTGCATGTTTTTAAGTTACATTACAAGCATATTTTACACAAATTAATTATTCCTTTGGGAATCACAATTGATGTGTACTATATTTTGGAACCACAAAGCTAGGTCCAAATGTGATTTTCATTAATACTTTTTAAAATACAATGAACAATACTGAAAAACATGACATCCACTGAGAGACATGGCTTGGCACTAATTATAACACAGCTCCAAGCAAACTTTTCACATCACACAATTCCTCATTCTAGCAACATGTCAACTGGCAAATTCAAGTGCTTGAATGGCACTAAACTCACACAGCCACAGAAATACTGCTAATATTTTACTAATAATTCTCTGCAGGCAGCAAATACTTTTTGCTGGCACATTGTATGGCTGTGTTCCTGTTGCTCTGATTTATTTCCTCAAGCACTTTAGAACACAACTGCAATACAGCACTCTCTACTACCTCCTACTTCACTGTAGCATTTACTTTGATTGAAATTATAGCAAATATTCAGGTGGCTCAATTTAAGATACATACATATACCAAGGACAGAATTCTGACTGTTCTTTAAGGTTTGCTCCAGTCAGTCCTGAGCAGGGCATGAAATGAATATCCTTTTTGGGATTGAAGCCAACTTTCTTCAAAAATGGCACCAGTTTCTCTTTACATTCCTCATATCTATTAAAATGACAAGCAGATCAAGATAAGTTTCACTTATTCCAGCATAAAATAATACTGTGCTTTTACAAAACCAACAAACCCCCTGGACATATCATTTTCATCAGTTAAGTTACTATGTGAGCAGCAAGCAAACCTAATAAAAGCTCAGTGACCTATTTGCATCTTCTCTCCAACCTTCCAGCACAATTTGATATTGCCTATTCCCCTCATGCCTCTGCTCCATAAAGCACCATCAGTTTTCTCCATCTACTTCAATTATTGGGCTGGATGAGCAGCAGCACGTGGTGGAACTGCTTTGAGCAAGATATCCAGGCCAACACAGCAGGACAGGCCAGGCAGCTACTGAGGTGGTGCTGCAGCCTTTCACTTCAGTGCTGCCTCAGCCTCCTCCAATCTCCTACAGAAGTTCTGAAGGTTTTGTGCTGTTTATTTCTGGTACATTTATTCCTCGCGGTTTTGGCTGAATTCAGTGTCAGAAGGTTGGGGCAGGACTAAGAGAGCACCAGTGGGCAAGCCTTAGTCTCTTAGTAAAGCAGGCTCATGCTCTAAGGTTGCACAGGCCCTCATGACTTTCCTCAAAAACCTTCACAATTCTTGGCAGCACACACAGCAAATTTTGACAGCTCTGGCAAACTCCACTACTGAAAGCAGTCAATTCCTTTTTTTTAGATTCAGTATAAAGTCTCCAAGTCAACAACTAAACTATGTTAGGATGCATGGATTTGTTAGATAGGTCTGCAAGATCCAAGCAGATGAAAATGAATGTTTTAAAGTAATGCAGAAGTTCAAGTTTAGTTGAGAGGCTCTGTCCTAGGCACTATGCTTTCAGCTTTCCTGCCATTTTTATAACCTCTGTCTTCAGTCCACCAGTTTACCATTCCTTCAGCAACAATAGGATAAAAAATTACTTTACCTAGGAACTCTTATTTCAGTGTCTTTCAATGAAGAATAGTTTTATTAATACTAAACTCACCTTTCGTTACTCCAGTTTACAGTTGGGTCATCCATTTTATTAATAAGAACTATTAAATGTTTTACACCTGCTGTTTTTGCTAACATGGCATGTTCTCTTGTTTGTCCACCTTTCTCAAATCCAGTTTCAAACTCTCCTTTTCTTGCAGAAATAACCTAATTAAAAATAAGTATTTTAATAGAAGTTCTACAATTTTCTCAACAGGACAATCAACAACGGACAATACTGCCTTATTCAAAAATAACTTTGAGTAAGTCAAAACTAGGAAAAGCTTTCAAAATGCACTGGTATATCCTTAATGTTACCCATTAATTTCTGCTGTGACATAAAGAAATCACATGACATCTGTGGACAATTTTAAGAATCTACTAAGTTACTCCAAAACCCACTCAACTTGGTAAACTTAACATTTGAAAATTCTTCTGTAACTAACCAAAAGAATCAGCAAGCAAACAAAAAAATAAAAATTAAAAGTTTAATTCCACAGTATACCCAAAATAAAAGTATTTGATTTGTCCTTACCAGCACAGCAAGATCAGCTTGAGAAGCCCCACCAATCATATTTGGAACAAAGCTCTTATGTCCAGGAGCATCTAAAATAGTGAAGTGTTTCTTCTCCGTTTCAAAATAGGCACGACCCACTTCTACTGTTTTACCTTTGTCTCGTTCTTCTTGGTTTGTGTCTAAGGCCCATGAAAGGTACCTAAAAAAATCCCAACCCAAATACTCTATTTTTGTATTAATTTTTATTAATTTATATATGATTTGTTTTCATAAAATGTCTTTTTTTCTGCTCAATTATTCCAACCATGTCAGCATTACCAAACTTAAGCATTTCCAAGACCAACAGTGACTTTCACTGACTATTTCATTCCCTCTGTTTTTGATATTTTGGTCAACTGCTGTTCCCTCCTAATTATTTTATCCCATTGGCCAAAGACAAGTCAGATTTCAGTCAGAATGGCAAGCTCCCAATAGGGGGATGATGGTTGCTTGGTAAAAAGAACATAAGTCACCCTTTCTATTCCCCTCTCTCACACATAATAATGTTAGTTCAGGTCAGTGCCCATCCCCTGAGTGCTCCATCGCTGCTCTATCCCTAAGGAAGTCTTTAGCTGCTCCGTTTCCAGAGCCCTTTGAACCCCCATTATTCTCCACCACAGCCAAAAATAGAAAGCTTTCAAAAGGGAAATCAATTTTCCAGGAGTTGTTTGAAGGAGAAATCCGGCTGCTACATGTGCTGTATAAGCACACGCTGCCCCCCAAAACCCAACCAACCAGAACACAACAACAAAACCCAAACCAGGGGCCAACAAAGAATCCACCCATGCCAAGAGCCCAAAGGAAGGCAGTGTTACAGGGACAGAGCTCAGATCAGTTCCCCATTTCACTGCAGTGAAAAGAGCAAAGTGTGCTGTTATCTTCAGCAAGTTCATACCATGTTTCTCTGTTTTTTTCTTTAGCTTCTCTTTCATATTTTTCAAGTGTTCTTTTGTCAACCATTCCCGTCAAATACCTAAGAAGGGGGGGGAGAAAAAAAAGAAGTGCAATTTTATGTTAAGCATAACCATATTTCCAAGTAGTTAAATCCTTATACAATCCTTACAGATTATTTTGAAAAAAATGGAACAGCCTGATGCTATCAGCAGTGGAATTTTTTCTGCACAAAAAGCCACACCATTATCTGATATGTAAAAGTACACCAGCACCACTTGAGCAGAAGTATGAGGAATGTCTTTTTTTTAAGCCTGATTGTAAAATGTTCCACGGAGGCAAGTTTTCAAAAGGAACTACATCTGTTAATTTTGATATATTGAATTACGTCTCAGAAACAGACTTAAGTAAAAACTGTTATAGAAGAATTTTTCACACCCCCACCCCATTTCTGAACTGTAAAGAAAAGTAGCTTTGGTTTCGTTCTTTTTACATAGAACAGTAAACTGGTATTTCAAGAGAGCTCTCAATTATGAAAATAAGCAAGTACTGTACAGTCGTATTATATTAAAAAATTCTTTTTTTTCCTCAGCTATTTCTACCTGATCTTTTAATAACAGTAACTTTCTTAATTTATAAGGACAATTAAAGATAACGGTAAATAATGGGTTAATGACAAAGTTGATACAAGCACACGATTTTCCCCCCTTACATCAAAGGGATATTGTGCAAAACTGAAAGGCCACAGAAAGCTTTAGGAACACAACACATCAGTAGGAGTGTTAAGAACAGGCATCTCCTTGTACAAGGAGAATACTCAGACACATCAGATAATAAAATGCTAATTTGCTCTAGTATGAACTACAAGGTTAAATGCAGCATGACAATTCCGACATTCCAATTTGGTCAAAACAAAACAAGATGAAAATGCCAAGACAAAGACCTCCCACTTTTGCTGAGAATATTATTGTAAATCACAGAAATACTGAGTGTCAGCAAATAGCATTTATTTCTTCATGTACTGATTTCCATTTTTAAAAGCTGTAAAATCTAGCTGCATTTATTTACTTTTATTGCAGATATTGGCACATTTTGAAATCAAATTATGTCTGACAACATTTGCACCGGGGAATAAAGATGTTACTTTTTTTTTTTTTGGTCTTCTCGAAAACGACAAAATTTAACAAAAGGTTTAACAAAGCAGTTTCAAATAGCATTTTGAAATAATGAAGAAAACCAGCCACGTTCTAAGAAAGCGATTCATGTTTTAAAATTTAGCAAAGTATGGTTTTGCATAGCTGTTTCCATTAAGTGAAAATCCTATAGCAATAAAAGTGATCTGCTGGAATTAAGAAATTCCAAAGACAGTAAGTAACTAAATTGCCTGGGATAGTAATATTATTCATCTATGCTGACCATAAAGAAAATATCACTCTTTTTAATTGATGTTTTTTAATTCACAAGAAAGAACAGGAAATTTAAAAATTTAAGTTCCCTTACATTATTTGTCCTCCAATAGTTGACTTGCCAGCGTCTAGGAAAAAAAAAAAATAAAGTCATGCACAATTTAAAAGAAAACCATGATGACCAAAGTCACCTGATTTAATTCCAAAAGATTTATTTTTTTAACCATAATCTAAGTTTTTTGAGGCATCCTGCACCTTCCCTTGTCCCCATAATAATTTGTTGTCAATTCAATTACATTGAATTTTGAAAATTCTCTCTTCATACATGCAAATTTGGCCTTATCCATAACAAAAACCCCTCAATAAGGAGTGCTCCAGCTAAAGCAGGGGTTAAGAGTGTGGGAAGCTCACGCAAACTCCCTTTCCCTGCTTCCTTTATCCCTTGTCTCCAACTTGGGTGGGCTGCCCTTCAATTCTGGGATGTACCTCTGCCCACTGCCCCTTTACTTCGGGTGAATTTACCCAAGGACTCAGCTACAGTACTTCTGAGGTGGTAAGAGACTGTACAAATGCAGAAACAGAATTTACTGTGTAACTTGGGATTCAATAATTCTTCTGTACTTTTGACACCATCTAAGTTTTTCTGAAGCTTGTCGAAACCATTAAATGAGGATATTTTGCTGTAAGTGCTCCTTTTAACTACGAATTGTATTAATCTATTGCTTGTAACTGCGATTTTTAGTATTTAGAATAATAGTTTTTGAACCTATCAGTAAGAACCCTTACCCTTTTAATTTAAAATAAGCAGAAAAGAAGCAATGCTTTCTGATTTTGTTTTTTAGATCATAAACACGTAATCACTTCAACACTCAATAGGAGCAGGTACTTGAGGAATCATGGACGCAGGCACTGCTGTGTCCAAGAGAACATACTCTGCCCTTGGCACTCTACCCCTGAAAGACCTTCTTTACTTTTTTTCATTTTTCCAGAGCAGCTTCATTAGAATGAATGCTCCGCATTGCCCACAAGACACGATGAAGCCACACATCCCTACAAAGAACAGCATTAATTTCTAATCCTCTGGGTTCTGGCTAACACACAACACAAAGATCCAGTTACTTCACACTCACAACTCACCTACGTGTCCAATGAATACTACATTTACGTGCTCTTTTTTAGGAGCACCTGGAGGTGCTACAACAGATTTGGGTTTTGGTATTTCTTCCTCCTCTTCCATCATTTCCTGAGCGCTTTCTTCAGAAGGCCCCGCGTCCCCTGTGGGGCCACTGCCAAGCTCTGCTTCACTTGTTTCTTCTTTGTGGTCCCACGACTCTTCTGGGGACATTTCTGTCTCTCCATTTTCCACTGAAAATCAACCAGCCAGATATATTCAAATTGATAAAGAAATTAAAAGCAATTACTACGAGGGAAAGTCCCTACCCCAGAGATGCAACCAAAAGGTATCAGCTGCCCATCTGTTAATGTCTTCCTAAATAAAAAGGGACAACTGCTGCTTGTTCCTGAAATTATTCGTACCAGGAGCTTTCAAACCAGCTTGTGTGCTGACATAAGACATCTATGATTCACAGGGATTAAGAAATGTCTGAGTTAACCAGGCAACAATTTTAAAGAGAAAAAGCAAATCTGAAGCTCCACCATCACATCAGGCTGGTCTGAATCCACAGGCACACAGTACCAAGGGAGAGGGGCTGTGGTTTAAGTTTGCTCATAAGCCATATTAAAACAATGGGAAAGATACAATTTCCACGTTCTGATCACTCATATTACCAATCACTTTGAATTTTTTTGTTTATCACCATTCCACACATATGAATGGGACTATCTTGTAATATGAAATTATTTTTTTAATACAGCACTGATACTTTTACAGTGTCCAAGTAATCTGATTGCACCTGTCAGCACATACAAGTGTTTGATTATCTCTTTCCTCATCCAAGTATAAAAACACAACACAAAATAGTAAGGATCAAAAATGTAAAGGCTGTTATATTTTGTTTGCAATGATTCAGCAAAAGAACTTCATAGTACATTATAATACTACCACAGTGAAAAGGAACAATTCTCATCTTACCAACAGATTCTGAAATTTCCATGTTAACAGCAGCATTTGGACCTGGGGAAAAAAAAAAAACCAGGAAAAAAAAGGCATCATTACAGACACACATTTACCATGATAGTATCAAGAACAGAAAAAGATGGAGTGACTAAATTAATAAAAGGATAGTTCAGATGTTTTGGCATTTGCCAAAACTATTCAATATACAGATTCAATTTCAAAAATTCTGCTTTATGAAAGTTTTATGATCTTCCATAAAGCACTTTATGCACCTTGTTCAGCTGCCTATAAAACTGTAAATAACTGCAGATATCCACATTGCAGTACAATAGTAGTATGAGGATAAAGGTAATGAAGATTGGGAAAGGTTCATAGAGATTTTTAAAGAGGACATTCTTCGCAATAATTTTTTTAAAATGTTTAATGGAGCTCCATTAGAACACCAAAACAACTACCTTCACAAGAAGCTGTCTGCTCCTCTGGAGAAGTCTCTACAGGTGCACCTGGAGAGAAAGAAGTTTAACTTTTAAAATACAGTGATGTAACTAACTTCCAAACTTTGGCATAAAAGACCATCTCCCAACTTTATTGCATGAAAGAACAAACACCTCCCTTCCAGCCACGCACTACTAAACAGCCTCAGAGCACAAATACTGCTGAAGAACACTGCCTACAACTTGTGAAAATAATACATCAGCTCTAAAACCAGGCCATTTATTGCCCTGCATGGAAAGATATACTTAAAGCAAGGAATTTTTCTACATGTAATAGTTTACCTATCAACCTTTTTGGGCATGCTGGCTATTTTAAGTTTTAGTGTCTAACTGGGGTTTGAAAATGTCACAGCAGTTTCAGTGTATCCAAAGAAACCATGTGCCTGTGGTTGGAAGTGTTTGGAAAGGCTCCGCCAGCTCCAGCTCACAGGCACATCTACACTGCTACTGCCTCACTTCCACAGAAACACTGAGGAGAAAACTCAACCAAGCTATGAGGAATGAATTCTTATGATCCTCTGGGGCTACTGGGGTCAAGAAATGATAAACTCGTTCTGATGCCTGTAAGTTTGCCAGTCCTCCTAAACACCATAATATGGTCACATCGCTTGGTGGGCAATCTCAGCAGTCACATGCTAATCAAAGCCACAAGTATGGTTGTTTGGATAAATCACTCGACTGTGCTAAAATGCACTCATGCACTAAAATATATGCTGTGGTATAACTAATTATTAAACCTACCAGGAGTGATACATTCCTATTAGCAATTACACCACTTGATGTTTTAGGACATTATTCCACATGAGCAAGAGGCCTTCTATAACCATCCCTAAAACCTTAACCTATTTAGATTTCTCTTGGTATAAATTCAACTTCATAATTCTTTGAAACAAGTTCATTATCTTTTTTTCAGCCACATACCAAATTCATACCCTCTGTTCAGCTGTACTCTGGCTCTCCTTCAATTCAATTACAAACAGAGATCTTAGAGCATCACTTGCTCTATATGCATGATGGGCCCCAAAGATGAAACAAATCCCCTCAAAAGAACAAAACCACACAGAGAAGGACCTCGTTCTAAGCCTCTTTGCTTTCGCACTGTTTGCGTATTTGCTGCAGACTTCTCTAAACTGGAGCAGCGCTGGGAGAGCTGGCGGAGGGCCAGAGGACAAAGCAGGCAGGGGGAATGTGGGTCACAGCACAACATCCAGTGGCCAGCAGCAAACTGTGGAGGGGCATAGCAGAGCTCAGGAGGGAACTGCTCCCTACACTCCTGTGCTGGATCAAATATGAGCTACATGCGCAACAACACAGGAACAAAATCTTAGCAGAATTTTTTTAATATAGTAAGTAAGAGCATAAGAACAGAATACCTTGAGATGCCCTGTAAGAAATGATCTATTACTCCCATTTGGGAGCTGGAAAAGCCTCAACTCAGCCCATTTCTGAGTGTGGTAAGCAGGTAGCACAAAACCCAGGTGTGAACCTAAAGCCTCCATTTTGTACCTCATCAGAAGATTGTTGGGTGTTTCATACATACTGTGGTTGGGATGCGTAAATATTTTCCTTACAAGATCACTTCAACAAGCTTTTGATTTCACTCCAGAAGTTTGTCCATAATGAAAACCGTATCAAATCACAGTATTTATGCACTTGTTTTGAAACAGAAGCTCTACAAGCAGTTGAAGACTTAGTTAGTTTCTTAGAAATATATCGTCAATCAACAGCATTCATAATAAACTCAGTTTTGACTTTCTGGTCTCTAATACAGCAGGTGTGCAGACAAGGGAAAAAAGTTTCTTCTCAGCTAACAAGAGAAGAGGAACAAAAAAAAAGGTCCCTCTGTTAAATTTTCTACAAGTCTAGCACACAAGAGAGTCAATAAGACAGTCTGTGCATGGATGCTAAAGAGTATTAGTGCCATACAGCCAGAGAGATACTCAGTTACAACCACAACCGTTTATCAAACCCTGGTCACTCTGGCACACAAGTGGCAGACATGCTTTGAAAGAGGACACTGAACGATATCAAACCTACACTGTTTCTTTAAAGCAGAAAGAAACACAAACTACTCTCTAAAAAAGTTTATTGTTAAGAAACCAAGGAAAAAAATAAATAATCTTAACTTCAAAACTAACATGCTCTAAGTGATAAAAATAAACACCCTCCTCAATAATTGTTTACAATTTTAGCTCGTGTCAGGTTATTTCAGGCACTGTTACGTTTCAGACAAATATTTGAAAGTCTGACTTTAAAGGGTCACATTTATGAACAGATTGCCTGAGGTGTCCCTTCAGACCATCCCCTGGAAAGAAGGATGCAGTCCTACTGCTTCCCAGACCACTGGGCTGCTGCATTTGTGGTGTCACCTCTTCTCAGTGACAGCTCCGGTGCACGTGTGGCTATTGAAGCTCCACAAAGGGCTGCTCTGCCCAGAACTGAACAAGAAAAGAATCCACCAGCTTTTAAGCGGATCAGCACTCTGAGACCACCTATTGCTGGGTGGAACTGGGAGGGCCATGACAGAGAGGACACAAAGGCAAACTCAGTAACTCAAGGAAAACCACTTCACCTTTAAGTTTCAGTTCTGAAACACCTTGGGAATCTTTGGGTCACATAAAAAGGGGATGACAATTCTGAAACCAGGTGAGATAGGCTTACCACCCAGGGCTCAATACTGAAACAGGACATGAGCAGCAGTCCAAACTCCACACTGTCGCTGTGGCAAAATATTTGGACAAATCCAGTGAACTGAAATAACCTTGCTTATTTTGCCCGTGAGATAAAGAGTCACTGTAAGAAAATTCACCTTTAAAGGGGAAGGAAACTGAGAAAGGTTCTAAGTAGTCCTTCTAACTTACCCTGGTCCCTCCAAAACACTAAAGTAGATACACAAAGTTTTCCATTTTGTGTTTTCTGCAAGTCAGTAAAGTAATGAACAACATTTATGCTTAACACAGTTTTTACTATTATTTTAAAAAAATCACACAGCAAATTGACCACAAATTAGAAAAAATCTGTGACACACTGCAAGTTCAGCTTGAAAAGTTTAGATTCTCATCTGTGAAAATCATTCAGATAGGAATCTTGTCATATGAAAGGGATTCAAAATGTAGTCTGTATGAAATCTGGTTTTAAAGTCAGAACATGTCTGAAGTGATGCCTCAAGTTATTGGATTACACATTATAGGCAACCACTAGATTTACACAGCATCCTCCACACTCCACCTCTCCTCAAACCCTCAGCCAAGAACTGCCATTGCAGCCTTATTCACAGTATTACATGGAGTGAGTGGTTGATCTTTAGTCCTACCGAACATCGGAGCCTTAGGACATTTTTTTGGAATATCTTTGTTGTCAATGCCAAAGGCAAAAATGGATACACATGCTGCATTTTCCTACTGGTACCATCAATGACATTATATAATTCAGTCTTGTCTGAATAAGGAAATTGTTTGGGGGCATTTTAAGTACAATATTCACTGGAGTGTGCACGCTATCAATAAAGAGTCCAAAATTGCGCAATTTTAAAACATGGTGATTGATCTCTTTAAAATAGAGATCATGTCCTCAAGATATACTGCAAGAATCCACTCTGCCTGCTTCATACACAGCCTGTTTCTTCAGCTGCTGAGTTTGTTGCATATCACACCAAGTTTTGTACTTATATGCATTTTTGTTGTACAATAACCAAAGCTGCACAGGTAGAACAAATTAGAAATTATCACCCAACCTCTGAAAGTATTGTTTTAAGATAAGAGTAAAATCCAGGAACTTTGCAGCATTAACAGATTAGAATGCTTATACATAAACAATAGAAGACTGCTTTTAAATTAAATTTATGTTAGAATGTAACAAGTTTTCCATATATAGGTTATATACAGCTGGTAAACTAAGAATCAATATTAGAAGAACTGCAGTCAAAATACAGTATTAAAATCAAACTCAAGTGCTAAGCAGTAATGACAACTCCCACCTTTCCCCAAAGTGCAGTGTTTACCAGATGCACAGGAAAAGCTGCCAAAGGTCTGCACACAAGGCAGCACTGCTCAGTGGTTACCTGGTAACTCCTCAGCAGCAGGTACCTGAGCCACAATGCAAATGCCTTCACAGAACTGAGGAGAGGCAGCAATTTGTTGCAGTGCAGGGCAGCGCTGCCAGCTCCCAGCCTGCTCTGCTACAGCAGTGATAAGAACCTGGACAGGACTGGAACCTCACAACTGGGGTAGACTGAGGGGTTAATGAAACTAATGAAACTGGTGCCACAGGGCTTGGAGATTAAAACAAAAAGGGGAAAAAGAAAAAAGGCAAATTCAGTTTGAAGGAAGCATCTTATCTACGAAACTTAAAAGGTCTGTATAGTGAATTTGTTATGGCTCCTCTAATACAGGCACTGAATTCCATCACAGGAATTCCTGGAAGGCTGAAGGGTGATGAAACACATGACACCCACCTTAGGATTCCCATCACCTTTCTGTATGTGTGATTTAGATACCTGAGTTCAGCACAGATTTACACAATAGTCACACAGTCCCAACAGTTCTCATGAATTACATAACAGATGTTTGCCCCTCTCTTTTTTTTTGTTAAATGAAAGCATAAATGGAATTACAGCAGACTAAAAACATAAAAGTCTGCATCAAACACACGCAGCATGAGAAGCAGAATAAAACAACCCAAGAGACTGAGTTAACAAAAATGCACAGAAAATTACTTTAAGCACAAGTAAGTGCTACAGCAGAGCAAAATATTTTATATTAATTACTTCAAAATATAGAGAAAGAAAAGGTTTTCAAGAGTTCACTGTAAGGCAGTTCTTCTGAAAGTTAAGCCCCAAATTATTTTCTTCTCATCTCTGTCCTGCTCCATAGCTGATGCCCCAGCTTCTCCAGTGGACACAGAGATGTATGCTCAGTTTTTAAAATGCACCAATGTAAGAGCAGCTTTAACAGTTTAACATGACTATAAAACTCACCAAAAAAATTAGCACTTGCTTCATATTTATAGGATTTTGTTACAACCCATCTTTATCCTTCCCCCGTGAGGACACACCTTAATTTTATCTTATCTAAACCTGACATGCTTCTTAACACCTAAGTCTAAGAAAGCTTATGGGGATTTTCAGAGAATATAATGAAAACCCCTTTTGCTTAAGGCCACGTATTTGTCCTCAGCTGATAACTTCATTTTTGAGACAGATAATCAAGAAATCAAATTCAGTATCTGAACAGTTCAGAACTCCACTCTCTAACAAAGATCTCTCAAAACCCAATACTTTTAGTACAACCCATGATTTTAGTATGGCATCACCTGTCCTAAACTAACTTTTGTACTGAATTCCAGACACTGTCATTTTCCTACAGACCTCTTCAAAACACAGTCATAAATTTCAGGGCTTAAATGATAATTGCTTTTTTTTTTTAATTATGAAGGAATAAATCTTTCTATCTCAGTTCATACAATTAGCTGCTTTTCTTGCTTGCGTGTCTCTCATCACAAAACAGGATAAAAATCCCCAAATTCCTAAAGTGGAATTGTAAAACCAGACTAAAAATAGAATCTAAGAACTATCCCAATTTATTTTTGTGTTCATTCTGATAGAGCAATCAAGTTTTAAGAAATAACATCATGCTTTCAAGCACATTAACTGAGTAGCCGAAGCCAGGGTGCCAAACACGTGGTCAGCAGTCTCCCGTCCACAGCTGGCTCCCAGTGGCCTGTCTTTTATTGGAGTCATGCAAGGCCACAAGTGCAATGAATTATTCTAACAGGAGCAACACAATCCTGGCTGCCTTCCTGGGGACACTTCAGATGTAGACAAAGGACATCTGTGCAATACACTGGCACCCTGACTGCATCACACAGGTGTGTTATATCTGATCACCTTTCAAGTCAGTGCCAGGACATCCAGCCTTTCTCTGTTCTAAAAGTGGCTGTGCAGCTCATCTGTCAGGACAGGCTGATACAGAAGAACTGCTCTAGACAGTGACAAGTGACAAGTGCAATCAAGACTTTCTGATAAGAACAATTTCTCCCATATACTGGCATTCACAATACAACCCTGATTTGCTGCCATGTAAGCAGTGCAAGCTCACAGCTCTGAAGCATTAACAGCAGCACTACCAACACCCCTCTCGAGAGGAAATCAGCACATGGCTGTTGAAAGGCTGACATGAGCAAACACTGTCACCCCTTAACACAACAGCTTCTCGAAGGGCAGTTTTAGACGACAAGACTTTCTCAGCAAGTTCATGTGCAAAGTGAAGTCTCTTGAGGACTGAATTGTTAAAGATTCTTAAAACACAGTCTACAGAGAACAGTGTAAAACAAGATGACCAGCTTTGGGAAACCCAGGGATACAGGTAAATAACTCTTCATCCTACTCTGGAAATTACAGGCTCCAGAACTGAAATAGAAGATACTGAAACTCCTCCCCTTGTGTCTGACTGGCAGCATGGGGGGAATACATGGATGTCCCAGCTCACTACAAGGTCAGAAAAAAATGAGGGCAGGGAAAACCAGGAAGATAAATGCTACATCCATTTATTTACAGCATTTGAAGGCTGAAGGTGTCCAGCTGCTAGAATGTAACTATTTCAAAAGTGGCTACTGCAGGTGAGTGAAGATATTTCGGGAGTGAAGCAAACTGATGGGCACTGGATCTTTAGCCAGATGTTTGCTTGGCTCAGGACTGTAGGTGCAAGTTGTTTAAACTGTAGTCATTAACAAAGATGTTCAGAAAGTGCCTTGAAGAGGTCAAGAGAGCTACCAAATGAAGCAGCAGCACTATTACCACTAAAAGGATAAATGCTGGCTTTCCTTACACCGACTGTTATGTGTCACACACTTTCTTGTTACTTTTGTACTAATGACAGCTTTTCTTCTTACTACAACCACTGCATACTTCAAATTATTGAAGAATTCAGGTTGGAAGGGATCCCAGGAAGTTATCTAGTTTAGTCTCCTGCTCCAAGAAAAGTTAACACTTTGAGTTAATACTTAAAAAACAATTCTAACAAGAAAAACTAACCTAAAATATAGTCAAGACCATACAAGGAAACTGTGATCAATTTTACCAAGAATCCTATGAATATTCAAGAACTATGACAAAAATTGAACCACAAGAATGCAGATTTACACTGCATTTTCGGAAGTGTTTTGCTTCTTGCATACCCAAGATAAAAAAAAAAGTTAGGAAATAGAAGTCTTATTAATCAAGGGGTTGGTGCCTTGATACAGAAATGAATAAAAGAGCCACCCAAATGTAATTACATCTTACATACAACTACAAAATTAGTAAAACATAGTACAAAAGTAAGCCAGAGATGCAAAAGAAGGGTGAAGTTGCAAGGGCCAGTTGTGACTAAGAATGTTTAGAAGCCTTAACACAACCACACCTGGCCTTAATTGAGTTGCTGGTGCAGCAGCTGCCTACAGAAAGTTCCCCTGTCCACGACATCCTTCCATTCCCATGTCCAGCAACCATGGCACAGCCACATCTTGTGCAGACAGAAAACAGACAAGCCTCCATTTCCCATTTCCAGAGAATCCAACAGAGAGAGATTTCACACAAATGAGTTTGACTTGGACACAACTGATAAAAGCAAGTCCTCACAGCTACGACATTTGGAACGTGTTGGCTCTAATACGCTGCTTAGGTTCAAAAATGTAAATAACGTGCTTTTCACATATAATCAAGTGGTAATTTAATTCCATACTAATTCTGACACTACCTGCAAGCAAAAATTATATTGATAGTAAACATCAGCCAGCTCTTCTCCCTAATATACAATTTCCAATCAAAAGAAAGCATGCATAAACCAGAAGTTTTAAGGTAAAGTACTCAGAACACAGGTCTCTGGAGTTTCCCAATTTTAGAAAGTTAACATCTTGTTCCCTAAATGCCTTCCAAGAGTGTTATTTCTGTGCTCTAAACATAAGTGACAGGAATTTTATTCAAATTACTAGAAACATGAAGCTAGTGTGCATAAAAGGAAAAAACACCATTACACACTACAGCCACACAATGGAATCAGTCCTGTGGAATTTTTTTATATGCCATGGCACTACCACACATTTATCCTGACCGACAATGCCCTTTGAATTACTGAGGAATTATGACTTGAACGAAACCTCACCAAGAGAAAGTCCTACGAAGAAAAGCATTATTAGAACTTAACTTTAAGCCACTGAAGTTAAACTGACACCCAGCTTTTTAGATTTTAACTAACAATCAGGATTAATTTAGATTCTTCCCAGTACAAACCATGTAGTGAAGAGTGAGTGTCCCAGAACACCTACGGGGAAAAAAAGCAAACTGGGTTGCTGAAAAGTAACCTATTCAGCACCATTGTCTAATCACATGTTGTTCTGACTTATTTCCAGAGCAAACTCCACCTAGTTCTTCCAGCCAGGAAAGTAGCTGTCACCTTATACAAACATCTGCAAGGAGAAGACTGTCAATTACCTTCTGTACCCAAGTACATCAGACCTGAAAAAGTACAAACAAGTACAGTATTCCAGGTAAGAAAGAAAGTTAGTTTTTTATAACTGCAGATTTTTGTCTGCCTAAACTTAGGGATATCGAAGTTACTTAGAAAAACTCAAAATCTTAAACCTTAAAGATGATGTAGCATCGAGGTGAATTCAAACCAGGAAGATTATGGCACTGTGTAGGAAATGTAGTCAGCAACTAAGATGCCAAGAAAAGCCTTCCTGATCACTCCAGATGGCCAGGCAGCTTTCAGTAAAGTCATCTCTAGTTTCTGGAAAGACAAAGCTCATCACAGGCCTCAGAAGTACTAGGAGTGGAACAAAGGACAGTGTGACGAAATAAATCTAATGAGCAGGTGAGGAAACAATTTAAATCCTACCAAAAAAAATTAACTATAGGAAGCCTCAGAAGAGGCCTTACAAAAGTAGCCAAGAGAAAAAAAACGCACAAAGTCACACTAAAAACATTCAAAACACCAAGAAAGTTTTCAGTCACAGTACTGATTACATAGTAAAAAAAATTACTTGGATTCAGGTTGCAGTATCTGGAAAACACTGGGATGGATTTTGAGGATTAGTCAAAGGTGCACCACGTGTCCATCAAAACCTAAAGGTACCCAGTCTGCCCTTACACCTGTGAACCTAAACATGTATATTTATTCTAAATGGAATCCAAGGGTCTGCCCATGGCTTCTTGGAAGTATATTTTAACGCACTTATATTTTGCCTGCATAGTACATGAGCTACAATTGATGATAAAAATCAGAAGTGCTGAATAGCAGTAGAGAACACATTATTTAACATTTGCTCTACCATCAGAAACAGGTCATAATATACTGTAATGAAAATTTTAAAGCTTCATATATGAAAGCTATAGATTTTAGTCAACACCTGATAACTTTAGATACTAGGAAGAGCAAGACTAACTAATGTATTAAAGCAGAACACAATAAATAATAGGCAACAGCCAAAAAGAAATCAAGCAAATATAATGTAACAAGTAGTGTAGTGAAATTAAATTACTAGATAGATACCTAGAACACTAGCTTGATTCATATTATACCAACAGGAATAATTGAAAAAAAATTACAGAAAAAAAACAGGAAGGCCTTAAACTCCTTAGCTGCAGGAATGACATTAAAATGCTACCACAAAGTTAACCAGCATGTCTGATATTTGGAAGAACCTTCAGTTTGGAGCTGGACATGAAAGAGTAGCTCTCCTTTCATTTCCCCTATGCAAAGTAAATCTAGTATAAACACTAGGTTGCGTACACAAAGATCCTTTGAAATTAAAAGCAGGGTAAATTTCAAGTTATTCCATTCACTGAAGCCAGCTGGACATAACTCCCTTCCCTGCTAATCCTTTATCAGCATTAGGTTGGAAAAAAATAACTACTTGATATAATCCTCAGAAAGACATTTAAGACACATCCGAGCCACTGGTGGCCGAGGCAGTGCTGTTCTCCCCAGCAACACCAAATTTACGACCACCAAAACCTCTGACAACTCCTGTCGTGCGTTCGGAAGGTTTCCTCTCATCACGGGTGACCCTTTGCAAGCAAAGGTACCAGAGAAACGCACAGGGGACCCGCAGGCAGCCAGAGTACCCCAATTAGCACCCCCATTTCTGGGCACGACCCCCGCGCCCCGCCCGGCCCCGCAGAGCCCCCGCCACCTGCAGACCCTCGCGGCCCCCCTGGGCTAG
>VXAY01000338.1:340978-534191 GCA_013399855.1 Oxyruncus cristatus | reverse complement strand
GTCTCCCGGGTGAGGGGGGAGCCGGCGGCGGCACCGACTCAGCACTCGCTCCGCCGATTCCGCGTGTGCTCCGCCGCCCCGACGCGAGCGCACCTTGGCCGCCCGCAGCTGCCGTACCCGCTCCCGGCAGCCTCCCCGGCCGCCATCGCCGTAGTTTTTATCTCCCCGGGGCCTCGCCCCGCCGTACAGCCGAAGCCCAGCATCAGAACTACAACTCCCATCAGACATCGCGCTAGCCCCCTGGGCCCGCCTCCCCGGGACAGACGGGAAATGGAGTTGCTGCGTTCTCTGCGCGTGAAGGGACTACAGTTCCCGGCCGGCCCCTCCGCGCCGTACGTCGCTGCCGGCCCCGCCCCCCTCCAGGAGGGCACGGACCGGGAGTGGCGCGAACGCCTGAGGGGGACGGGACTGGCCGGCCCGCGGGGACCGCCCTGGTGAACTTCCATCCGTGTAAAACCGCGCCGCGCTCGTCCTGGGCAGCACCGGTGACAGACACTGACAGTACCTGCGCTGCGCCAGGAAAGCTCCCAGATGAACGCTCCCACACGTGCTCCCGCGGGATGCCGCAAGCAACGCTGCTTACCTGCCCAGCCGAAAGTTGGCAGGGTGCGTGAAAACTCCCAGTTTTATAATTCAGCACACTTAGACTTGGTTATTATAATTTAAGAAACGATCCAGTTAAGCCAGATTCGGCAGGGCTCGTCAAATACTGAGGCCCTTGACTGGTGTGACTATTAGAAACTATTAAAAAAAAAACCAAACAAAACAAAACCAACCCTCAACAAACAAACCTAAAATCGTTGCTTGAAGTTGGTTGTATCTGGAAGAAGCAGTGAGGGGTAGAGGGGAAACAAGCAGAATTTGGTTACTAATGTGGCAGCATTTATAAGGAGATGGAGCAAGTCCTTGGGAGGAGGGAGTTTCTTGGAGTGCTGACATGCAAGGACTGACTCATCTGCAGCAGTATTTATATTAGAACGCTGTAGGACGGATTAGAGTTGTTTTGAAAGCAGATGAGCTTAGAACTGCAATGTAAAGGTCTCCATTTGGAACAGAACCCGGTGCAGTTTTGGTTGGAGAACACAAAGTCTCCCTAAGGGGCATTTAGGTGACATAATCCTAACCCAAGGACCAGAGATTTTCTGGCTGCACACCAGCAGCAACACGTACATCCTTGGCAAGCAAAAAATTCTACATATGTTAGTGGAAATGTGGGCTTCCAGCTGATCATATCTAGCGAAAACACTACTGTACAGGGCAGCACTTATAAAAATAAGAGGAAAAGTATCCCCACTAACACCACAAAAATTTGTTTCAGAAGAAAAAGTGCATTTCAGACTGTACAATTCTGCTAAGTTAAAGACTTTGTTTTGAGCAGCACCAAGAGTTTACCTTCACCAGAGCTGAAAGACTGAGTTTTAAAGACCTTGTGAAAGCCACTCTCTGGTGGTTCTCTGGTCCAGAGCTCCTTGCCAGTTTTCAGACATGGATTGCCACAGTCTCTATTGTTCAAATTCAGTATAATTAAGGAAGAGTCTCACCTATATTACTGATGTAATATTTAGAATTTTGTTAAAATGCAAGTAAGTTTCTCATCTGTGTGTGGCAATCATGTTTCTGTTTAAAAAAAACAAACAAACAAAAAGTAATATAAAAAAGTAATATACAATGAGTTGGGGTTGGGGGTTTTTTTAATACTAACCTTGCTTATTAGGTGACATTTATTAACCAGTAGCTGTCTGATACATTTCACTTAGTATGGAAACAAGGTAACAGCATTTTGAGCAATGGAGCTCATGGGTTGCTAGCATTGAATAACATATAAAACTCCAGTGTAAAGCAAGCTTCATGCATTCTGCTGACCCAGTGACTGGTTATTTACTGCCACTATGAGCATTTAACAGCTCAGGTTTATAATGACTGCAATGCTGCGTTGCAAGCTTGTGTTTTGTTTGAGCCCTGACACGGCCTACAAGTCAGGAAAGCCTGAACTGGAGGCAGATGCTGTATTTTCAGAGCAATTAAGACTTAATTTAAGATTACCAGGACATAGAAGACATAGACGAAAATTAGTATTGGTTGTGTTTCCCAAGCTTTCTTTCTGCCTGGATAGGTACTCATTCCCTAGGTACTTGCTAGGATATAAACAATTAGTCCACAGAATTTCAGAAGATGCCAGATGTCCTTCAGAGTGTACAAACCTGTTTTGCAGGCTGCTGCACACAGGAGTTGTGTAAATTCAAACACTAAATTTTTAACAGGGCTAGTAGTTTGTTTTTCCACTTAGGAACAGCTGGTACTCAAAGCAAAATCTAAGTGGAATCATGATAATCTTACTGGCAAAATATCTACTGGAGTGTAAATGGCCCCGCTCTTGAGGTTTTAAAGCATTATAAAAGCTTTTCTTGTTTAAATCTCTTTTGCATTAAAATGCTTAGAACAAATATACCAACTCTTCATTTAATAATTACTAAAAAGCTTTTTTTATTGAGAACCATGCATATAAATCCACTCTCACATCATGTCTGATTTAAATGATCGATCCACTGCTTAGAAGAGGAGAGTCTGGCCCACCTCAGGGTTAACATGTGGGGACTGGGGTGCAGAGAAACTGTCCTCCACATCATCCCAGTTCCACCATCCTTGTGATGCTGTGTTAGACTCCTTGCTGAGTCAGTCTGGCTCATTAAATTTAGCTACAGAAAAATCCACTTTCTTTTTCCTCCTGGGCTACTGAGATGAATCAACTAAGAGGCATTTGGCAAATGCCAGTGCTGGTATAAAGTAAGAATGTGGAACAGGACGTCTTTTTTGGTGAGAGCAAGCTACTCACATCATAAACTATGTCAGGGGAGCTTCACCACTTCTTTGCAGCCTGTGGTAAGTCAGTCCTGTGGCAGTGGAACGAAGGGCCTCATTCACAGGATATGAGGAATAGTGGTCTGTACTTCAGTAGCACCTTCCCTCCGGGATTCTCACAAGCACTTTACACCCTGTCAGGTACACCTGTGCAACACCAATGCTTTATTCAGGTGAACTGAAGCAGAAGAGAAAAGATACATTTCACTAGAAGGCTTCAAACAGGTTAACAGCTTCAAACAGTCCCCTGCTCCCCACCTACAGGTGAGTTATTAAACTCCATAAACCAGCAGCAGTCTTAAAAGGGAAGGAGAGTAGTTTTAGGGTGCTGGGTTATGAGTGAATTGACTCAGTTTGCCTTGACATCAGGAAAGAAACCTTTTGGCTGGGATTGGGAGGAGCAGGAAAGGAATACATCTTCCCTTTCTGGTATGGCAGGAAGCTGAAATCCAGCTGACACACCGTGAGCCATGCCCTGAAATTTAAAGGGATTCAAATATGTTGTTACTCAGCGTAACACAGTAGTTACATAAATGAGTAGCCTGATATTTGGAATTGCTTTGAAGTCAGAATGAGCCTTTAAAAACAAAGCCAAAAGAACAAGTTATTTACTCAGGAGGAAGGAAAGACAGGAGGTAAGAGGGAAATTATAAAGGTTTGACTAGGTGCCAGGAGATGATAAATTGATATTCTTAAAGTCTGACAAGTTCCGTGGAGATGTAGCTGAGAACTAGAGAATAGAAAACACAACTATGTTTCAGCGTGATGGATTTGTCAAGAGCCAAGTTTGTTCTAAGCTTTGCGGGGGTTCCTGTAAGTGTAAGTGAACTATAAAGAGGCTTTTTTGTTTACGCAAGTGTAATCCAAAGTAAGGTATCTTCCCCTTTGCACTGATTTGTTTGTTGTTTTAATGCTGCTGTTTAACAAATGCTCTTTCGCCTTGTTCCTCTCCCTCTGCCGGACACAGACGGAACTGCTGTCTGTGTGTTGTCTCACGGTAACGCATTTTAAGCTATTTGATTGAAAGAGTTTCAAATGAAAGTATTTTTTGGTTTTCCAAATGTAGTGCCGGAGGATAAGCTCCCTTTCACAATTCATTGTAAAATTACTCCAAGTTTGCAAAGAAATTTACCAACTTAACTCTTACACATTTCATTGAGTTTTGGTGCTGAGTACTTCTGAGCTGGATTCTTCTTTGTGAGGACTCCAATCTGGAGTTAAAGCCTTTCTTTTGGAGCAATTGAACACATACTACAAGCTTCAAAAGGGTCATAAAGCGAATTGTTTTTTACTTTAGATAACAAAAGAAATTCATGGATCTGCACACCGAAACACCAGTTTCTATTTCCCTGTGTCCATCTTCTCATCTCTCAAACAATTCACGTGCTCAGCTCATTATTTTCCAAGGTAGTCATGTGTGTCTCTCAGTTTTGTATGTAAACACAGCCTTTCTTCCTCTCTAAAAATAAAGATTGAAAGGTCTTATTTTTACAAGCACCATCCCTTTTTTTGGGTGGCTTTAATGGAGGCTCAGAGTCCTCAGCTCTGTGATCTGTTGCTTAGTTATCCTGTACTGTTGAGATCTGAAAGATCTGTAAGTTGAGTGCTGGCTGGTTTTTTGTTCAGGATGCCTTTCTCTGAATGCACAGTCATTGCAGTTACTCCTCAGACAGAATTTCTTCGGTGGTTTTGATCCATGAGCCTCCAGACTGAAAAACAGGAGGAGGAGGGTGGGTTGGGTAAGTAGTTTACTGTCAAAACTGTTCCTTATGTGCTCAAAATAAACAAAGATGGGGGCTTAGGTGTGCACGTTGTGCAGAACCTGTGGATGGTTTATAAACCTTCTGACAGCTGAAAGTGTTGTAAACAGCAGAAGGAATTGCTTAATGTGGAAGGAATGTGCTGAGCAAAGAACGCACATCAAGGAAGGGAAGGGTGAGATCACTAATGATGTGAACAGTGGCTGAGTGAGGATTAGAAAGGTTAGAGACAGGAGGGGATCTGTTTTGAAGAGAGGCAGAGACTGGTGGTTTCAGAGTTCTGAAAGCCAGCTGTAGGATCGGTGGGAGGAGGCAACGGGTCAGTTAAAATACATGAGCTGCATGAAGGAGCTGAAAATAAATCTTGTTAAATACAATCCAGACCTCTGTTCAAGAGTTCTTATGCTTTCACCTAGATTAGCAACATTTTGATTGGAAAATTACATTCGGCTTCCTTAGAGTAAATCTGTTTTCACCTATACATGTGTAGAATGCGGAGATCATGGATTCCTTGGAAGTGACAAAAGGAAACACAGGGTATTTTAGCTCCCTGTGACCTGAGACAAATTTGAGAATCTCAGGGGCTGGGATGCTAAACTGACAGAGCAACAAGGATAACTTTTAAGTACTAGATCCTCAGGAGATGTTCTTCCATGGGCTGTAAGCTTGTATTGTTCTAGCAGGACACAAGTAACAGAGAATTTGCAATTCTGGGTGCCATCAAATTGTCAGCCTTGCAGCTTGATACATTGTCTTACCCTGACAGGTGAGATAGTGCAGAAAAGGGGGCTGACATTTAAAGTGGGGCTTGTAGTGCGACACAGATGCACAAGGCACCAGAAACAGTGAGGCAGCAGGACCAGGGCGCTGATTGTCCCCCTGGGCTGGGCACTGGTGAGACCCTTGAGTGCTGCGTCCAGTTCTGGGTTCCTCATGACAAGAAGGACATTGAGGTGCTGGATCATTTCCAGGGAAGGGCAACAGGGGTGGGAAGGGTCTCAAGCACAGTTTTATGAGGAGCAGCTGAGGGTGTGCTGGGAGTGTTTAGTCTGGAGAAAAGGAGGCTCAGGGGGGACCTTGTTGATCTCTGCAATGGAGAGTGTAGCCAGGTGGGGGTTGGTCTCACAAGTAACAAGCAACTGGACAAGACAAAAAAGCCTCAAGTTGTGCCAGAGGAGGTTTAGATTGGATATTAGGAAAAATTTCTTCACCAGAAGGGTTGCAAAGCACTGAAAGTGGTGGAGTCACCATCCCTGGAGGGATTTAAAAGACATGCAGATGTGGCACTTGGAGCCATGTTTTAGTGGTGGACTTGGCAGTGCTGGGGGAATGGCTGGACTTAAGGATCTTAGAGGTCTTTTCCAACCTGAACAGTTCAATGATTCTGTGATTCTAAAGTGATTCTCCACTATCAAACAAAATTCAACTGTGTCTTGTACAAATTTTTCTGGCCTTTTAATAAAGTGGTTTTGAGACAATGAAAATGTTGAACTTAGCACTGAAAATATCAAAACAGGGTGCTAATGTAGGGTATGGAGCATGCTGCTTATTCACACCTTTTCTAACTGCAGTGACCTCCTGACATGGAGAAGCTCAAAGTTGCCATGTCCACTGTTGGATTCCATATTATCTCTAGACCAGATCTCCTGCCTTATGAATGTGGTAAGAGTTTTATAACATTTATGTTTCATATGGAAAGTTTTCCATGCTTGCCTGCCTCCAGGGAGGGGGGAATAGAAAACTAGTTCCATGTGGAATTTTCATGTGCTTTCTTTTTATCTTCTTAATTCTCCGGAATTCTGGCTGAGGGAGCATGTTGTCCTTTAGAGATCCCTTAGGATTTTAATTTCATTAATGACTAAAGCAGAATGGCATTATTGTTATGAAGAAAGAATAACAGTGCCGTGGGATTTGTAAAGCTGTTCTTCTATGGCAAGTTAACATGTTAACATTGTTGCAGAAAATAATTACTCCATTATGAAATTGTGAGAATGAAATAGTGAGCTTGTTTCTAAATAGGCCTAATTACTCCAGAAGTATTCTGTGCCAGTATTCTTATTCCAGAGAAGGCAATTTGCACGGGGAATTATTCTGGAATGGCCATGGCTAAATCAATTTTTCTCCTGTCTTGAGAGAGAGCACCAATTGGCACTGTGATGCTGTACAGGAAAATTCGAAAAAAAGTGATTGTGTGTTACCTAAACTTCTCCAGAAACACTGAATAGCTGTAGATTTTGGCTAAAATTATCAGAAGAAGAATTCTTTTTAGACTTTAGTGTATACCAAGCACATCATTCCTAGTTGTTCATGTACATTTATTTTAATTGTAACTCCATTACTCCTGTTTGCATCATACCACTGATTATTTTTAGTTGGTTTCGTCCACTTGCAAAGTCACTAAATTAATAGTGTGTGGGAGATTATTTTTCCAACACAAAAAGTAAATGCTTACATTAAAAAATGAAGAAAAAAAAGATGTTTACGTTTCGTAAAAACTATTGTATCAACAAAAAAAAAGTCACTGGCATTCTAACAAGCATTGGCTTAATCCAAACTTGCACAATTACTGTTTTATGCATTGTCCTTAGTAGTTACGTAACTATTTTGGCACATGTGAAGTGTCAGAAAAATGAAAAGGTATCTTCTTTCCCCAAAGGATTAGCGCTGCCATAAGGTGGTTCCCAGCTAAGTCAGCTTTGAGCATCTTAGGGGACATAAAGATTGTCTGTGATTCAGTTAATTATGTTTAGACTATTGTTACTTTAATTACTATTTTAAAGGAACATTTTTCTCTCAGGTTGTTTTGTTCTTTAATCTTTTTTGGAAATAGTAGATGTAGCAACAGCAACATCACTCTTTTCAAAGCAGTCATCTAATTAAACTGTGCTGAACCAAACAGACAAAATGCACATTGTTCTTGATTTTGCCCTGTGTGCAAAAGACATTAAAAAATATTTTGTCTAAAAAGAGCATTGTTCTGTGCAGCTTGCAAAAGTTAATGAACACGATGAATCCTTTAATAGCTCCTTCCTTTTCTTTACTAGCAGTGTGTACCCCGTTCCCAGAACAGCTTATCTCCTCCCAGCCATACAGCTGAAGCAGACACTTCACAAAATTGGCATTTCTGAAAAGAACCCTTTCAGAAAGTTTCAACGCTTTTTTAGGAGGTCATGGTCTGTAAGAACTGCTGGTCCTTGAAGTGCAGGAACTTGTGGGAAGAAAAAGTAATGGTTTTCTAGTATGTGCATTGATCTCACAGATTTTTAGGATTGTTGAGATGAGATGTTTTTTAAGGGATTTTTTTGCTTTGGACTTAGTCTGTAAATAGCTTTAGAGAACTGGAGAGGACTCAGACCAGGCCTGTACTATAAGATTTGACAGTGTAGGTCAGTTGCCTCAGTGAGTGGAAAAAAAAGAGCTGTGCCAGCACAAACCCACCAATGTAGAAGCAACTACACAGCCAGAAGAATTCCTTTGTCAGCCCAGCTAGTGCTGTTTGTGAAGGGAATGTAATAGTCTAGCAGAAAACCCTCTTTCTCTTGCTAAGTGCTATGTAATTATGCCAACAGAATTTCTGAAGTACATTCAGGCAAAAAAGCTGGCACAGGCATGAACAGAGAAAAACCCAGAGCAGTGCCAGAACAAAACGTGGTTCCTGAAGCTGTGTGTCGTAAATAGACCTTAAGTTACTGTTCTAGGACAGATGAATTTCAATCTTTACATTTAATCATTAACATGATAGTACCACTTGTTTCCATTTTTCCCCTCAGAGTTTTCATTTTATTATTTTGGCTTTGATGCTCACAAAAGGAGCTTTTTTCAAATTAAATAGAGAAAGATAAAATTCTCCTTACCTTTTTCAGGTGACTATTTTCTGTCACATAATACCAACTTCACATGTTAGAAATGAGCACTGATAAGGATTTCTGACACTCTGGGGTTTCTCCAGATGTTTAAGGAAAACAACAGTCAAATTTGGGTTCATGATCAGTGCTTGGTGCGCCCATATTCTGCCAAAGGAACATGGAACTGTGGGTGTTCTCCTCACATATAAAGGTTGTAAATCTAGAGTGTGTGTGTGTATGGTTGTGTACAACTCCAGAGCACTACCTCCTGCTCTGTGCTCTGCTGTTTCCTACCTGTTCTCCCTTCACCAGTAAAAATCATTCAATTTCTTGAAATCCTAGTTCCGTAGTTTGATACTCTACTAGAACTGACGGTACGCTGAAATTATCCTTCTAAACAACAAATATGTTTTTCTGGTTCCCAGTGTAGATTTGAAGTTCAGAGAGGACTCGTCAGTGATCAAGAATCACATTAGGAGAGCAAATAAGCATTTATAAATTGTCCCCAGGTGTCACTCCTGAGTCAGACAGAAACATTTTAGAAGTAAATCTGAGAATTGGTTTTCCTTTTCTTCCCCCCCCCCCGTTGTTTCTGCAATTGATACTTTCCTTCCTATTTCCCATTACTGTCGGTAATAACGTCAGCTCCAACAGGCCAGTTTAACCTGTCTGAAATTTATTATCCTTAGAGGAAATCTTGGGGAGTTTTTGAACTTAAGTTACAGTAATGTAACTGCAAAAATGCCTCCCTGGCAACACCTTGTGGATTTCTGGTTAAATGACTGGTTATTGTTTTTGATAAATCCTTTCTTATTTTGTACGACTCTGCTAATTTCTGTCATCCTTTTGGAGCAAAATCAAATGACAAGGAGAAAGCATTTATTATTATTAATGGGTAAATATGTGGAAAGCCAAAGCAAGTTCTGTAAATCCCATAACAGGAAAAAAAGCTGAAATGTAACTTTGTTGCTAAATAAGGCGTATATTTATTATTCCCTAAAGGTAAATATCACTGTAGGAAAACCATCATTCCATCCATCTCATATTGGTGTGTGTGTGTTTGAACACTCTACAAAGAACAAAACAGTGTTCTCCTTAGGGGATTTAATGTGTATTATACAAGGCAGTGGATAAATTATTAACACAACATAACTACAGTTTCTAAGTAACAATATCCTTATCTTAATATCACTTAGTGAATTTATTCTTAATGCTTCTTGGTTTTGTTTCATTCATTGGCTGAATCCAATATTCTACTTTATAAACATCTTCTGAATTCAGGTATTACTTCTTTCATATTAAAGTCAGTTGGTATAGTACATTCTCCCAACGAAGTGCTTAAAGTTTTGGGTTTTTTAAAATAATGATAACTTCCTTCTATGAACATTACTCAAAATTGAAGGTTGCACAAGAATCTTGTTAAGACAGAAAATGTATTCCTTACTCCTGGACACAGATTTTGAAATACCATGTGTTTTAGGTGTGTGGCAAGGTCTGTCAGTGGGAACTATTGCTTGTGATGATCTTCTGATTACATGCCTGCTTTCACACCCTTGGGAAGTAGGACTTTTGAATGTTAGATGTGCAGAGAACAAAGGCAACAGGCTGTGTCAACTGTAATTCCTCACAGTTTTTCTAACCATATTTTGCCCCTCTTTTGTCATTCCTTACTTCAGTGGAACTGTAAACAGCAAAGGAGGAGAGGCTGTGACTTGTATGGTGGTTGTTTATATGAATGGCACATTAAAGACCCTTTACTCTCATTGCTCCCCAGTTTCCCCTGTGTGAAAAATGTATAATCAAGGATTTGTGTTTTGGGAATTAGTTTATCCCTAAAGGCTGTAAGCTTTGGGAAAAAGTAGTGCAACTGTAGGAGGAAAATTATTGCTGTAAGAGACAGCATTATTCTCTAGAGCTCTGATGAAATAAGCTGTATTTAGCTTTTTAATTGGGGGGAAGTTTCCTAGAGTTTGATTGAAAATATGAGACTTTTTTTAATTTACTTCTTGTCTTATGATAAATACGTTTGAACTCTAACTAGCCATGTAGGAAAACTGTTTCTGGCCAGCTGAGAGTGAAAGCGTATCTGCCACAGTATCTTATGATCCCATACATATGGTATCAAATAATTAGACACAAATTAATTTCTACTCAGAGTTTGATAAGACTTTTCAAATGAAGACATTGGTGTGTTAGTTCACCAAATGTGTACTTCCGTGGTGGACTTAGTTTCACACTCCCACTAGGTAATCAGCTGTTTCTTTTTTTTTCTGTTTCTGGCTTTTTCTCCCAGGCCCTAGGAAGTAAAACTGCAGGAACTGCCTGGATTAAGGAATTAAAGCTGCTTGCCATGTGGTCAGGTAAGCCTCAGAGCCCTTCCTGGTGCTTCAGAGTACAGAGAGAAGAGCAGCACAGTCCCTTTCACTAACACCAAGACATTTAATCAGCTTAGCTCTATATAATCTAATCACATCTTTGGTGACCTCCAGACCAGTCTTACTAACTAGACATGAATCATTTCTGTGCAAAAGCAGTCTGATTTAGAATATCTCTCACTACATTTGGGTGACAAAATATTTTAGGAATCACTATGTTAACACTTCTGCATATCACGCAGCAGATGGACTAAAGTTCAGTGACAGGATGCTGTTTTGGAGAGAGAGGTATTTTGTGCAGACAAGAAAAGCTCTTGCCAACAAGAAAAAAACAGATGCACTTCTTCTGCACTAGAAAAACAGAGGAAAGAATTTAATAGCAAAAAGCAAAGTAGTTGTGAGGACTCCAATAACACTACCTGTGATAGGAGTTATAGCATCAAGTTACTTTCACTGATGGTTGTTTCACAAAGTAATGTCCAGTCTTACAGTCCTCTCTTTAATATTTTCCCAGAAGCCTTATATTTGAGTTACATCTATTAGGAAGCACCAACAGATCATCTTCAAAATGTTCCACATAATAGCACTGAGTTTATAATATGCCTTGAGAATCTCTGTTGTTTTCTTTTTAAATATCATCTGCTCTATGCAATTTCTTCCAAACTACTGTCAGTGTTGCCCTGTCAAAACATGTGCAGAGGGTTATGGGAAGGGGAAGCATGTGCATTGCCTGGAAGACATAAAACTGTACAAGGTTGCCATCATCTGCTTGCTTGCACTACCCCTCTAAGCTGCCTTATATTCCCAGTGACACCCTCAGCAAGAGCAGCACCTTCGGGTTCTTTTCATTGAACACATCAAGACTTCAGCAACTTTGCCACAAATGTTAATTTCTTAATCTGCTTGAGAAAAGCAATGTTGATTTAATCACATGAGCTTCAAACTTAGAAATAGAATGGGTATCTTACACCTCACTGAAATGTTGTTTGTTTGGTTTTTTTTGGATGTGTGTGGTTTTTTCCTATTCTTTTCAGATCATCCACAAAGGTAGTATGATCTGGAAAGGAAAAGACTGGTCCACCTCGTGAACTTATAACTCCCTGTTTCACCAGGCCATCCTAAACAGATTCAGAGCAGTCCAGGTTACCTTAGACCTGTGTGAGTTATTTGAGACAGTTTTAGAAAAATTCTTGAGTGGTATTTTGAGAGCCATCTAATTTTCCAGAAATAATTCATCAACATCTGTTGCACAATAATATCTTTTGGAATGTATTTTACCTGTAAATTACCAGTGTTGTATTTTTCTTTGCTTTAGTGGAGCACAGAAGCCTCAAGTTTGATTTCAGACTTGTTTTTGATCCTCAGAAGAATCTGAGCTATAAGACTGGTTATCTCTCCAGATTTCAGAAGTGAAATTTCTAAGTTTCAAGGATGAAATCATGTCTGCATCGACTGCACCAGAGAAAGTATTCTTACTGTTGTGTTAATTTAAATGGTGGTTGTGTTGACAACTTCTTTACATTCCCCTGGGAATTTAGAAATCATATTTGAGCATATATATATATATATATAAGCAATGCTTGATTAGAGCAGAAATGTTATAAGCAGTGTCTACACCCATTGTAGACATATCTTACTGTTTTTTCCTTGCTTTTAGATCAACATATCTCTTATTAAGCCCCTTCTTCACAGTTTTTATGAATAGTACCATATCATATCTAGTAAGTATCAGTTGTAGGATACAGTAACAAGTAGAGCAGGAGTCCATAATAAAGTCCCACAAAGACAAATGTAAAATCTTGCACCTGGGAAAACACAATCCAGGAGTGCAGCACAGGCTGGGATCTTTCACTGAAAGAATTCAGTGGAATTATACTGACAAAAGCTTAAAGTATTGGACCCAGCTTGTCTGTCCTGAAATTCACTTCACTGCCATGGAGACACTCACACAAGTATCTGCCTTCTTGAGATCACTGTCGAGGATGTGACTGTCCTCTCCATGACTGAAAAGGTTCAACAGCATCTTAAAACCAAAGACTCAAATTACTCTGTGCACAAGCTACCAAATGGTGCTTCATCAGAAACACGAATGATATCCCAGCCATAATCGGGGGTTCTTCCCCAGCAGTGTGAATGTATGAGGCAAGTCAGAACAAGCATTCACTTCCCGGTGAAATTTTTGGCATCACCTAAGGTCCTTGTTTTCTTTTGTCACACCTAAACTGGATTTTGTCAATTCCTATTTATCCACTAGTCTTGAACAGGGAGAAAAGCCTGCAACAGAAAGCCTTCAGCTGTGCACCTGGCCCAGAGAAACAAGTGCAGAAGACACAATAAACATTTCCATCTGCTAGAGACTAGAATACAGATTTGTTAGACTGTTCCACTCCAAACAGTTGGTGTATTCCCACGTGGTTTATTTTGTGGGAAAATAAGTCTCATACATAGTAATGTGCTATGAAATCACAGTTTCTTATACAACGTTCTTCTTTTCCCTTTCTGTAGTCAAAAAGGCAATTAACTTAAATATGGCAAAGAGAAATTCAGTTACAAATAAGCCTGTAATTCTGATCTAGCTATGTCAATGATACTGGGTAGAGGCAGTTATTGCTACTTGCTAGATATTACTTGTAACTTTGTATTTAAAGTAAATTCTATTAGATTAAGGCATCAAGATACAAGTTAGCTGCGTAAACTGTTTTCATTGTGGCAGTTCTTCTTCCTGTGAGAAGACCAAATACATTTTCAGAAATGTTACATTCACTGTGTATACATCTACCTGCCTGGGAAGGAGATGTCCTATACGCCTGTTTTTCCATGCTGGGTACTGCAGGTATAGCACAGTGACAGTTCTGTATTATGGAAAAAATAAGGGAAAAATGCAGATAATTTTTTGAATAAAAATTTAAAAATATTGATAAAGCTCTTCTTTCATGATCAGAATGTAATATTTTTAAAAGTCTCATATAACCATGGTTATAAGCAAAAAAACAGCTAAAACCCCAAAAATGAACCCAGCAAATAAGCCACTCAAAACCTAATAGATCAGATAGATGAGGCTAATTTGGAATGAGGAGCAATATCCCAGTAATCAAATCTCTGGGTTTTGTCATTCCATTTTACCTGAAGGTCTTAGAAGTATTTTATACAACACCACCACAAAGAACTTGTTGAACTTGTAATTTAACAGTATCTCTTTTAAAATCAGAACCCTGTTCATTTACAAGAAGCAATTCGTTCATCAGCCAGGTGTTCTAAATATTGTTGTCCATCCAGAGAAACAGGTAAGATGGAAATTATCTGAAGCTGTGGAGTGAGTCCGTGGCAAACCCCGAAACCGCACTGGTCATCTCTTCTTATTGCTATGTCTCCTGCCTCTGGCGTTTTTCATCTTATGTTCTTTGGACTGGGAAAAAAGTAAGCATTGCATATTATAAGAAAACATGATTACTGCAGCCCATCACCACAAAGTTTTAGACACAAGAACAATTATTATGAACTCCTGTTTGGAGATCTTCTTTTCTACGATTTCTAATGTTTAGCACCTGTCCAAGAAATGCCTCCTATAAATAACCATTTTCTGTTTCAGACAAAATTGGTGCAGCTGCTCAGTTTTTCTACAATTGTGAATTGCCAAAAAAGGAACAGTAATTCCTTGGGGACCTCAGAGTTAAATCATTTCTATGTAACGTGATACCATGTAGTGGGACTGTGATGGAAGTCCATTATTGCTAGCTGCTCTTAGAGTTGCTCAAACTGAGAACTGAGAAGTCCTTTGTAGATGATCCTCACTCTTGTACAATTTCTGTGGCTTTGTAGTTCCATAATTACTGCCCTCGATGGCACCCTGCCCCAAAAATGAATACTTTGATCATTTGCTGCTCTCTTGTACGCCTTGTCATCTCCGATGTTCCAGTTCGCCGCCGCCTTCGTGTGAGAACTACTGTGATCAGCGTAAGTGCATTGCTGCAGTGTTCTGGGGCTGCGCTGGGCGTTCCAGTGGTGTATGTTACACAGAGGTTTTACGTGTGGGACGTGTTTACTGCACGTTAGTTACTGTTGACGATTAATTTAATGCATCTCTTTTATTTCATAAGGTACCGATTCCAGTGGAATTCTTTGGATTTGTTTGGGTTTAGGAGTAATTTTGATGCTCACTCTGTTCACCTTAATGGTCTTGTTTAAAAGGAAGCGCCTAAAGAAATTAAAAGAAAAACTGGAAAACACAGGTGAATAAATAAGATTCTTTATAAATAATTTGAGATCATTGCACATTTTAGCTACTCTTACCGTGTACAAATTTTGCATATCATTTATGGTCCAGATTCAGATGACTGTCTTTGTTGGATTGTTTTGTATTCCTCAAATAGTCTCCATGAAGTTATCAAAGTTATTAGGCAATAAAATATCCAGATGGTGACTTGCAAAAGCAGGAATCTCTCTTTGTTGGTTCCAGATCCTGCCAGGATTGTATGGTTGTATATTCATACCTGGCTTACTTTCTTGTGTTCGAGAAATCATTTATGAACCCTCAATAGCAAAAATCTTTATTAGGGTTTCACCCTCTTCTCATTGAATGCAAAAGGAATTCCACACAGGTAGAGGATACACATTCAATAATAGCTTTTCATCTGTTAATAATTTAAATAATTTTATTTAGTATTGCAGTGTGTGAGAAACATATGTGGTATATTTTGTGACAGTGAAAAAATTTAATCTATTTTTACATTTTACAAATAATATATTTGTGAGAGTTCAGACAATAAATAATAACTTATTAGAAAATATGTGTTTGATTACTTCAATGCTTGAAGCAGTTATATTCTCATAGCACAAAAGATTATCACATAGATAACTACATCTTAAAACTTTCACTATATCTTAAAACTTTCACTAAGGTTAGAACATAGTTGGAAGATAATGAAATTTGAATCTTTAATAACTGTATGCTTGGTATAGCCTGATGTATGTACTAAATTAACTTCTGTATATTTACAGACTCCTCTGTGGAGCTGAATAATATTCTCAAGGCTAATACTGACAGCAGTGTGAATACAGAAGAAATTAGACACACACTTCAAAGTGAAACATTAATGTATTCAGTGGAAGAATGCACTTGCAGTGACTGTGGCTTGGTGAAACCTCAGATTGGCTGTGAAACTTCATTTCCACTACCAGCTACCGAAGAACGAGCGACTGTTCTAGTCACCACAAAATCTGCTGATTATTGCAACTATGTTCTGGGTGTTGGATGACTATGAGAGTAGTATATTTTTACTGTGTAATAATAAGTGAGTTATTCTAGTATAGTGATTAATCTTAATACTTGCAGTCAGTGGAGGAAGTCCTTATAAATCTTCCACCGAGCTTTCATTAATGTTGTCATATTATTTCTATGCTAGTATTTCTCTAGTCAAGTATTTCTACATTATTCTTTGGTACTAAACTAGTTATTGGAATTTCTAATTTCTGAAAGTCCTTACACAGGACATCTTTTTCTCCACTTAAACATTTTATCTCCTTACACCAGATATGTACAAACCCATCAATAAACAAGTGTGCAAATATATGCTTTGTGTTAAACTCAGATCTTGTGCCAAAAATTACTTGATGGGACACAAGGAACGTTCCAAGAGGCAGAAGTGAAGATCCACAGTACATCCTCAGGGTTGTAATGAATAATTTCAAACAGCCTCTACAATACTTTAACTAGGAATGTTCTAACGATGGATCCTTGTAGAGTATGGAGTCCCCTGGGTTCAGAAGGTATTGCTGGGTCACACTGAGGGAGGTTGTGGGGCTGTGGAGCACCACACCATGGAATCATGGAATATCCTGAGTTGGAAGGGACCCACAAGGGTCATCAGAGTCCAGCTGCTGGACTTCACTGCAATTCCTGCCATCCCCATGTATTTCCTGGTGGTACCGGCTTTCCTTTCAGCACCCTTTTCTGATGTATTCATATTCTACTAATTTTTTTACTTAATCATATTTACAAAGATTGGCAATTAGCAAGAGTCATGCTAGACTACTGCGTGGCCTAATATTAGGAATATACTTCTGTGCCGTTGCCTTCCAAACGTTATTTTCGTAATATTAGGCCAGTTTTATTCCTGGAAAACTGCAACAACGACAGAAAAAAAATGCCAACCCAACGATCTTCTTTATTCATAGCTAACTTTATATTTCAGTTTCTTGCATGAATGATGAATTAAAATATTTTAGGACTAGTAAATTATTGCACAAAATCCATGAATGATCCCTGTTAGAGCAGCTTTAGGAGGCTGACACAAAGCTTGGGCTGGTTGGGATTTAGCTGCTTAGGTCTGGGCACACAGAGCCAAAACCTCTGAAATAGGCCTAGATAGAGACCTATTAAATTTATATTGGAATTTTTAATTCCTGAAAGCTTTTACACAGGACAGCTTTTTCTGCCTTTAGAGATTAAACACACACTTTGAAGTGAAACATTAACACGCCTGGTGGAAGAAGGCGCTTGCAGTGACCGTGGCTTGGTAAAAAACCTCGGACTGCATGTGAAACTGCATTTCCATTACCAGCTACCGAAGGATAAGCAACTGTTCTAGTTATACCGCAAAACCTTTTCTTTCAATTATTGCAACTATGTTCTGCGTTTTGGACCCCATTTTATTTCATATTATGTTCCACAGTTTTTGTACCTTTGTTATTGTTTTATATTTCGAAAGATGACCGTTTCCGAGCTTTCGCCTTGCCCAGCACCCTTCTCAGCACAGGACAGTTTATCTCCCCTTCTCTCACCCATCCCCTGCCCGGTGTCCCCTCACGCCCCACAGAGCGGCTCAGCCCGGCGGGGCGGGGCCGGCGGGGCTGCCGCGGTCTGTGGGTCGCGTCGGGGGTCGGCGGAGGGCTCCGGGCCGGGGTCACCGTGAGGGGCCGGGGCACACCGTGAGGGGCCGCGGGCTCCCCGCGCTCCCACACCCCGGGCCGTGTTTACCTTCCGGGGCGCGGGCGGGTTCCGGGGCGGGCGGTCGCTGCCGGCCCGGCCGTGGCTGAGCGGGAGAGCGGCAGCCCCGGCGGACGGAGCCCCGCGGGCACCATGAGCGGTGAGTGGGGCGGGCCGGGCCCTCCGCCCCCGGGGGAGGGCACAGCCCGGGGGTCCCCGGCCAGGCGTGGCCCTGCCCCGGTCCCCCCTACCCCGTTCTCCCCGTGCTGAGGCACCGAGAGCTTCGGTCTCCCATCACCACACCCCGCTCCTCGTTCCGGCTCCCCCAAGTCCCCCCGAAGTGGTGTTTTAACCTCGTTTTAAACCGTAAGTGCTGCCCTTGAGCGTGGCTTTACTGGCTCACAGCACGAGTGATGCGGGGCTCGGTGTTGCCTCAACTGTGCAAAATCACGGGAAATATTCCCGAGAAAATACATGGCCAAGAGAAATGGGAATAATAAAAATTAACAGTATGAACCCAGTATCAAGCAGTCGGTGGGAGAGGTCAGAAGCATAACCATGACCGGTGGAGAAAGTGGTGCCTTCTGGTGTTCAGGGTGTGCTGTTTGTGTCTCCAGCTCAGTCCCGGCGAGGATGTGTCGGGTCTGGATGTGGGAATTTCTGCCCTCCGTGTTCGGGGGAAGCGGTGCGGGGAGTGTGCTAAATCCCAAGGGTCCTGAGGTGTTTGTCAGAGGAAATTCTTAGAAGCTTTGCCTGAGAATTGTGACTCGTAAACTACAGGACTGGAGGAAGTAGAGCCACTTGAATAGGTCAGCATGAGGAGTTGGGATGGAGAAAGAAATTTTAATGAGATTTTTCCTATAAATGTTAAGGATAAGTGGTAGTTACTTCATATGTATTAAAGCACATTGGCAAGCGTTTGTTTGGGGCTTCTTAAGAAGGGAGGTGCTTTAGTAAATACTTGGATGGGTGTCCTAATACAACTTCAGTAATGGAAGTTGCAGTCAACAGTCTGCACCTGAAAATGAGATTGCTTGTTTATCCCCCACCCTGAATTAATATGTGGTGAGATCTGTTGCCTGTAAGGCTGTAAGAAAGCACTGAAGAGTTAACGGGAGTAACTAAATGCTACATTGCAGTACTTTCTGAAAATGAAATAAAAAATAAAACTGTTTCAGTTGTATTTTTCTGTCTTGTGTTCTCAACTTTGTGGTAAAAAGAAAAGAGCAGGGTTCTTTTTTTTTTTAATGGAAGAGTTGAGGCAAAAGAAGAGATTATTTTTGGGAAACCTGTTAATTAGCCTTGTGAAAAATTCAAGTAACAAAATTCAAACCATGGGAAGAAAGTTTTTCAAATGTTTCAGATCCTGACACAGTATAGACTAAATCCTAATTATGGAATTTGTAAGAGTCATCATTTTCATATGGAAAACCTCAGCTCTTCAATGGTGAATTCAGGCTGGGACTAGCCCTGTGCAAATTTGTGCAAATCGGAGCCTAAGGAGACTCCTTAGGAGGCTCATCTTCGGAAGCTCTATTTGGATTCTGTGACTCAAAAGGCAAGGTAGCACCTCCTGTGGCCTAAAGCTTCATCATGTAGCTGTTTTTAATACTTTTATTTTTTTTAAGACAATGAAGAGATACAGGTTTATGGGGAGAAAACATTTAATTACTTCGAATAATGCCTAAGGTGACATTAGCACTAGTACTTCAATTACATGGTGAGCTACCCAAGCGTAGCCCCTGCCAAGACTTATATGACTTTCCCAGCAGTTCTGATTAGACAGCAAGATAACAAAAAACCCCACTGATGTTGCACTTTGCCAAACGTTACTGTTATACAATACTGTACAGAATTTTCCCAGAATAATACAAATGAAACAGTTCAGAACAAAGAAATATCTATCATTATCATGCTTGTTTCAGATAAAGGAGATAGCTAATAATCATGTAATAACCATGTCCTTTTTTTAGCAGCTGTAACAGCCCTGTCTGCACTTACTTCTTTGGCCAGTTTTAGCCTTGAAAGTAAAAGAGCTGTTCCTAAAATATAGATAGAAGAACCTCTTTTCCTAATGGCTGTAATTAAGTTTAATGTTTATTTTTTTAGCTACAGTGCATTTCTAGTGGATGTGAAGGTAACTTCCTGTTTATTTAAGCATTACTTAACTAATGCTACTTATTAATTGCATACTCATATTTTGTTGTACAAATGCTGAATAGGCTAAACTTTAAAGGGAAGTAACACAAGGAAACTAGATTTATGTGCTTGTCAGGAGTTAGGGGTGTTGTCACTTGTTTAACAACAGTTTCAGAAAACTTAAAAATAGCATTTAAATTAAGTCTGTGTTTGTTTTATCTTAAACTTGTACCCTCAGAACCTGTACTAGAGCAAGCAAAAGGGATTGCAGTCTGAAATTCTGCATGCAAGACTTAAATGCAAGTAGTGTTTAAGAGCAAGTTGAGACCTATTTTTTTAACTTAAACACTGCAAGCGGTGCTGAAGAAAGCTTTAGGTATAAAGAATTGGATGAAAATCCTGCTTTTCTCTGCTTGTGTGTTGGTTCTCTGCTGCTGTGGGTATGGATGTTTGTGTCAGGGTATGGAGAGAAGTTTGTTTCAAAAATAGGAAAGCATGACCTTGAACAGCAGAAAATGAGGGGGGGTCATAGAGGCAGGTGCAGCACCTGAGCCTATTTTAAACCCTTTTTGACCGAGTAGATGTTGGTGGGAGGAGTCTCTTTGAGTTTCTTAGCTTTTGCAACCTTATGCTTATGTTTTCACAATTATTTTTAGACTCATGTAGGAACTTCCTTTTTTATTGCAATAGTCTAAATACAGCCTTTTTTCTGAGTAATGCTGTTTGTGTGCATTCTCTGTTTTGTATTTGTATGTGTGTTACTGCAGTTTTTACCACTATTCTGAATCAGGAGAAGGGTATTTTGGTCAGTTTGGAATACACTTAGTCTTTAAATCAGCTGGAGTTAATCACACTTAATTGCTGCTCTTGTCTGAAAATACGCTTTTTTTTGTTTCCTGAAGACTTAGTTTAGAAAATGAAGACGTAAAAGAGTAAAATCTTAGAGTTAGTACAGTTTTATTTTTACCTTCCACCTGAAACAAAAACATTGCTAGATAGTATTACATTTTCTAGGCTTATTACAAAGAAAAATATATCCTGTGTTCGAAAAACCACACAACTTAATCTTTCAGTTTAAAAAAAAAAAGTTAGGCTTTGTGAATATTCTTTTTCTTCTATCTGCAGAATTTCTATTAAGCACAGCAGTAGAAGAATTTGAGATGTGCATTGAAGAGAAACCTCGGCCATCCCTCAGTATAGACTTTATAGTATTATGTGGCCTTATCGCCCTGTTAATGGTGGAGGTGATCTGAAACACTTGTGAAATTATTGGATGTAGTCACGGGTAGTTATGATGGTTATTACTGCAAATTTGTAACTAAAATAAAGACAAAATGCACATTGCATTCAGTCTGTGTAGCTTTAGGGCTGTTTGGTATCACAGGCTTTAGTGGCTTAGAACATGAATTAGTATAGTAAACATCTGTAGGTTTTCTGTATTTATACATTTTTAATATTGATCCCAGTTTGGAATCCAGTTGCAAACCATTTCTATGTTACCCAATAGATACAAAGAGTCCAAAGAGATGTGAACTTAAAAACTAACATGTGTTGGGTTTGGAAGTCAGACTTAGTCCACATACCAATATTTTATTTTTAAAGATGTTTTTCAGGTCATGAAATTATTAATTACATGCATTTGTTCTGCTGTAGTCTCAAGAAAAGTTGTGTTACGCCTGTTCTTGCAGGTATGAGGTAGCATAAGATGTAAAAGTAATGAGTTTTGAAGAAAATCAATAGGTTTGTGTATGTTCAATGTCACTGTACACGAGGGATTGTACTAAAAGTTGGGATTGTTTTCTTTATTTTACAGTTCTGTGATTTATTATGAGGCATACAGGTGCAGAGGCTTGTGTGCATCTCCATTTCTGGCAATTTATGCGTGCTAAAAACACTGACTGTAATTTAACAAATTATAATCTCTGAAGGAGCACAAGGTGGAATGGTAGGAATTATGTGAATTTAACCTTATCTCTGCTGTGGCATAACTGGCATAGTTGTCAGGAAGTTAAAACCTGGTTGGTAGGGGTTTGTTCTGGAGTCCTTTGCTGGCTCTGAACACTGTTTGTATGCGCCGGGGTGCTTGACTAACAGACCCGAACCTCACACATCACATGCCTGCCCAGTTTGAGTCAGAGTTCAAAACTGGAAGTATAACTTCTTGAAAACACACTGCAATCAGCTAAACAAGCATCGTGAAGCTTAGTTAGTGAGCAGCTGCTTTTGCATGTTTTTCCTGTTTTCTCTGTTCTGCCGTATGTTGGTTTTTTTTTTCTCCTAATCCCATATTTAACGAATATACATGGAATATGAATGATGTAAATATATTATAGGCAAATCATTATGAATATATATTCAGAAATTATATGAATACAACATATATTCATGTATTATGTGAGTATATGTATTTAACAAAGAACCATTTCAGTAGGACAAATTCTGTCCTGTCCTGGTTTAGGAGCAAACTGTTCTGGACCATATTATGAAATAGGAAATTGTGGGATTTGGACCTCACAGTGTCAGATAGCAAGAGGAAGAGATACATACCTTTGATGTCATCTCTCTTTACTAGAGGGCTTATTGTGTGATGTTTGATTTTCAGTGTCTGGAGGAACTTGCTCATGCAGAGTTTTGATAATTGGCTTTCAGTCTACATATATTGATTTTATGTTCTTTGAGAGGGAAGGGATAATAACGACTCTAATCCCAGGGAGTTCACAGAGGTTTCTGATAGATATTTTGAACTTCAGCTCAGAATAAAAAAATTATAGAGGTTAATTAAAGAATAAATTTTACATATGTTCAAGGGACTTTTATAAAGGATATTCCAATAAGCAAAGTATTATGGTATTGGTTGTTGAAATGCTTGAGAAGTTAAAGATTGTCTTGCTTGTATAGTAAGAAACTACATTTTGTAAGTGTTAATCAGCAAGAACTCTGCTGGTAGCTAAGGGATTGATTGTAACAGTTACAATGTGCACCTGACTTAAAACTCCTTCTGCAGTGAGGTTGTTTGACAGTAAGGAGATATTCCTGCTGTCTCTTTCTCATGTTCTGTTCTTTTCTGGTGCTATGATGCTACACCAAGCTGGTAGTTGTCCCAGCATGGGTGAACATTTGTGTGAGCTCCATCATACACCTAATCCAACCCACCAAAAAAACCCCCAAACCCTTAAATTAGAGTAGTTTTAGGCTTGCAGTGTGGCCCTGGAGGTGGTTGGTTGTGCTGAGAAGCTCAGGGCAAACTCTGCATCACCTTGCACAATTATACTGTGTTTGGGATTGCTGCAATACATGTTATATCATGAAACCAAAATCTTACTAAAATAAGGCTCCAGATGGTATTTGAAACAATATTCCAATATTTGAAACAATACTCAGCACATTATATATATGTATACATATATAACAGCATGTTACAGAAAGGCTACCTGAAACCTCAAAACAGAGTTTATACTGCATCATTTTACTTGGAGAAAACACATTAATTAATTTAATGGAATAATTGGCATGGGAAGAAAGTTTTCAGGGCCCTTGTGTTGGCCAGAGCATATTTTAAAAAGCCTATTTATTTTAAAATGATATAATTGTGTTGAATTTCAGGTTCACAGAACAATGACACTAAAAGACAGTTTCTTCTAGAACGGCTGCTGGATGCAGTTAAACAGGTGAGGAATCCAATACCCATGTCTGTAGCATCCTTACTCAGAGTTGGCAGAATTGGCAGGAACTGTCTTTGCTCTTTTTCCTCCTCTTTAACAAGGAGGAGGAATAAGAAGAAAAGGAGACAGAGAAGAAATCTTGGCTTCATAGTACTACAGATTTTTTTTTTTCTGCTAGCAAACAACTATTATGCAGTATTTGTTTAAAATTCTTGCTCTTGACAGATTATACTTGTAATATATATACTTTAAGTATATGTAGTACTATAGAAAATATACTGTGAACATATATATTTGTAATACTGATAAGACAGCTAAATTGCAGTGTACTGCAAAGGCTAACTTGGTGAACATTCTAGAGTAAAAGCTTTTTTTCTTTGCACTAGATTTTTAGTGAGTGGTTAAAATACCTGTAAAAATATGATTTATTTATTTATGTCTGTGTTTTGCGTCAACACAAAGTTCAGCAAGAAGAATTTCATACACTGGATTCAATTTAGGAGAGCTTGGAAGGAAAAAGAATGCCTCAGGAGTAAGCCAATGATATGTTTTATAAAGAACAATTCTTCTTTAATTGTAGTCCTGGGCTGAACAGGAGCAATGTTTGGTTTTGTGGGTGTACATTTAAAACCGAAAAGTAGTAATTTCCACTCAGTTTTCAATTTAGTGAAGGACCTGCAGGTGTGTGTTGCAGGGATAGCAAGGATATATTTGATCAGCAAGAGTAGCCCATTAGTGGCACATGATGCTGTAGAGCACTTTTTGGTTGCAGGCTGTATTTGCCAACGCTTTATTTTGTGCTGCTTCCTCTTTTTGTTATCACTTTGTTTCTTACATGGAAGAAGTTCAGAAAATTGAATTTGTCTAGTGTAACAAAAATTTCGTAAAATTTCTTAAACTGTTGTTTCTTGCAGTGTCAAATACGATTTGGAGGAAGAAAAGAAATTGCTTCAGACTCTGACAGCAGGTAAAAGAGTCTTAAGAAACTTTTAACATACTTAGATTATGCATCATAATGACATAAAACATATGGCACAGAATACCTGACGTGCTCAAAAAATTATATTACATGAAAGGTAGGTGTTGTGAAGCTGCAATAACATGGCTAACAACCACTCCAGCATGTGAGGATGGTTTCTCAAATTGATTGCCAATTCTGAATGTAATCTGTGCCCCAGCTTTCGATCATCATGGTGAGACTGTGTGGGTATAAGTAGATTATCCTGCCTGCAAATAAAGAGATTAGTGCATAGAAGGGGTCTTTCACTGCTTATAAGATAATGCTTCACTTTACATTCCCTATTCAGAGATCTGGAATAAACTTGCTTTATAGAAACATGGTTGATTGTTCTTTTCCTGTGATTTCTTTACCAATTCTGTTGCAGAGTGACCTGTTTGTGTGCTCAGTTTGAAGCTGTGTTGCAGCACGGCCTGAGGAGGAGCCGAGGATTGGCGTTAACAGCAGCAGCAATCAAACAGGCAGCAGGTTTCTCCAGTAAAACTGAAACAGGTAGGTTCTTAATTGTAACTATTTTAATTAGTTAATATGTTTAATCAAGGGGTATAATTTCTAGCAGAAGTTTTAAGCATTGCTTAAACTGCAGACTGTAGGTAGGATACTTCATACTTGGCAGAGTGTTGTAGCAGTGAAAATGACTGTTGCTTTCCTCTCTAGTCTGACTTTCATACCAAGTGTCTCTTGAAATTGTGGTGTAAGGAAACTTCCTAACAGTTCCATCATGTGTAGTGGCAAGTTTATTTTGAATTCTGGTAGGGACAAATGTTGTGTAACTGTGCTGTTAAGTTTTTACAACATTTTCATTCTTAATCTTGTCTTACTCCACTCTTTAACTGACATATTCTGTTGCATCAGATGTGTGTAACTTCTAACTATTGATGTAATTTTAGAAAGAACACTTATATTACTTGTATTGTAACTAAAATAAAGACAAAATGCACATTGCATTCAGTCTGTGTAGATTTAGGGCTGTATTGTTTGAGTCGGTTCTTATTGCTTTCTCCACATTTAAAGAAAATATGCCCTTATTTTTCTCTTCACCTTGATGTGTCTCATGGTTTTTTAATCAGAACTCTATGAAGATATTAATCAGTTTTGTTGTGAAGTTTGACCTCCAGTATTTTTGTTAATCAGGGTACACATAACAGAAAGAGTTTCTTTTTAACTTTTGAAACTGTCAAGTGTAACATGTTACACTTGTAAGCCCTCACAGTGGAGTTTTGGGTTTTGGTGGGGTTTATTAAAATATATTCAGTGGTGCCAGAATTGTTAATACTCTTTGATCTGCAGTTGTAACTTCCAGTGACACCAGACAACTGCATACAATGGATATTACATTAAAACATAGTGTGTAGTTTGATATAATGGTGTTTTGAAATTGCTTCAGCAATGGACTTGTTTCCTGTGGCAGATAGGGTGAAATTTTGAGCCTTGTGTGCTCACCTTCCTGCTGATGGGTTAGAGCCTCCAGGCTGGGCTTTTGTGGGGAGCAGAAGCAGCCATGCTCTTAAAGAAATTGGTGAGTTTTCCATGTTTGCTTCTTTGACTTAGTAATGGGCAAGAACTGGAGGCTTTGCAGGTGCTAAAGGAACCAGCAAGACAAATTCAGCTGTTTACACTGTCTTTACACATTTTTCAGCTCTTCAGTGGGCTTTTTTTCCCCTTGTGTGTGTTTGTAATTGGGGGTTGGATATTCTGTGGTCTCTTGGACTCTGGTTGGTTTCCATCTCTTCAGTAGGCAGTGGTTTGGTTATCTGCACTTGTGAGTCTTACGCTTTGGTGCAGAGAATGTTCTTCCCTGTTCCGCTCTCTCTGACTTGTGCAAGTAGTGTGTCTTTAAATTTGAAGACAATTCTTATGATTTCTCTCCTGTCTATTGTTAAGGTCGAGGGTGTATGAAATTTTTTGATCCTGTGTGTTGGTGGTCAGAAGTACAAATGTTCATCTCTGATTCTTGGGAGCTTAGTAACAATTTAGCTACATGTTCGTGTGTATGTGTGTCTTACCCAGGGGCCTGGCAGTGAGGTGATGTGGAGGAGGAGGAGAAAGTTGGGAAGTTTATCTATGGTTGGGGAATGGAAGGAGGAAGAAAGCATCATTTCTAGTCCTGAGGAAACTTAAGCAATATGTGGAAGGTCAAGAACAAAAGCATGGCTGCTTTGCAGCAAATAGAGTGCTGTACAGTGACTTTTTTTTTTGGTTTTAATGGAATTGCAGGCTCCCTTGCATTTATCTTTACAAATTACGGTGTTGGGTTGGTATGGTTTTGCTTTTAGTTTTTTTTTTTTTTCCTTTTCCCTGAAAACAGTTGCAAAGTATTTCTATATTTATATCGCTTTCAGGCACATGAGTCTGGTATGGTTTATATCCCGTTCTGTCTAGCATAATCACAAGTGTCATCTTTTTTTTTTTAGCACAGTGGGATACTGCTGTTTAGGCTATAAATTCAGGCTTTGACAATTGAAAAATAAAATTGTTCAGCAGTGGTTTTTGTTTGAAACTTGCAGATCCTTCATGACAAGCTGTACTTAATGATTGCCAAACTATACCATATAGTAATAATTTTAAGTTTTACAGATGAATTATCTGATTTTTTTTGGTTGTTCTCACCCTGAGAAAATGGTAAGAGGTAAATTGTGATAAATATGTTCTTACTCTGTTAGAAATGGGAATATGCAAAATACCAGGCGTTTTGTTGTACCTTTGCAGTTACTGATGTAGATTTTTGTTCCCTCCAACTGAGAAATTGGAGGCAACTGCAAAAAACCGTTTTATTAATATTTGGTGACAAGGCAAGGAAAGTGTTTTAGTGGAAAGAGGTATTTTTGCCTTTTAAGTGCAACACTTCTGTTTTTTAAAGTAACATGAATTTGTCATTTGCATGTCTGCAAATTCTGGAGCTACCCACTCCTTTGGATGTAGCTCCTGACATTTCACAGTGGGCAGTAAGATAGAGTTCCAAAGAGTTTTTCTTTTTTTGAATAATATATTCTCAGCTGAACACCTGAACCTGTCCTATGGATGAAATAGTGGCTTAAATGTGCTTTTAAATCTGATTTCTTTGTAAAAGCGTAAGATTGAATCCTTTAATTTGCGTGTGTGGCTTTTTCAACGAAGTGAAAAGTTCTAAGTGCTTAAATAGCCCAAGTCCAGTAGGAATAAATAACCTATTTAACAGGAGGGGGGTTGCACCAAGATGGTAAATGATTCACCTTTGTTCAAAGTATAGCTAACAAAGTTACCTGTTTGTTTTATGAATTTACATGTAAATGCTTTCAGGTGTGAGCTTAGCAGTTTTCTTGGTTGGGTTGTGATTAATAATAACTTATTATTCAATTGCAGAGCCAGTGTTTTGGTACTACGTGAAGGAGGTTCTGAACAGACACGAGCTGCAGCGCTTTTACTCTCTGAGGGCCATCACTACAGATATTGGCAGAGGCCGGGCCTGGCTGCGCTGTGCATTAAATGAACATTCCCTGGAAAGATATGTTCATATGCTGCTGGCAGACAAGAATCGACTCAGGTGCTGCATCTGGTATCTTTGTAATGCAGGAAATGTCTTGTCAGATGAAGTGCTGAGAATAAAAAAAACCTCAGCCAACCAACCGAAAGCCTCGGCTGTAATAATATACCCTATTCGTTGCTGTGCTGGTCAAGTCGCTTCACCTGATTCTTTGGTTCGTGTTTAAAGTTTTTGGCAGCCATTAAGACAGTGGCTTGTGCCTGTGTCTACATGTGACCTGAAACTGGTCTCATTCTACCCCATGAGAATCTATGCTTCTGTCCTCACCTTCGTTTCCATCCTCTTTCCTAACTTCCTTCCCTGTTCTTTCGACAGTTTTGCTCACTGAGACGTTGGCACCGTGCTTTGAGGTGCCCCTCTCTTTCCATTAAAACAGTACAAAATTGCAGACTTGAGCTGACCAATTCATCACTGGCAATTGCCTGTTGCCTTTTGGAGATGCTCATCCTGTAACTGCAAAGCTCCAGCAGTGAAATAGTGGGGAGCTGCTACAACAGAGCCCTTGGAAGTGGTTTGGTAACAGTCTGTGAACCTTTTGTTACAGTTACTGGGAATAACTTGCATTATGAACTCCTGAAGTAGTTTGAAGGTGCAAAATGCACTCAAGTTCACAAACTGAGTCCTACCTTTCTCCTCGTACATCTTCAGCTCCTGTTCTTTTTGAAAATTTGAGGTGTGCTCCTTGTTTTATCAGTAACTGTTGAGCCTGATGAAGCCCAGTGGATGCAGCAGAAAGCCATTCTTTCCATTTGCATTGATTAATAGATGTACTGGATAAGGTTATTGCCAGGACTGAGCTTGTTAATTCCTCCTTTTAATTTTTATTTTGTTCCAGTCTTCTGTAGCTTTCTTTCGATATAAAATCAAATGAAGACAAATGAAACAATAAGGAAAATCTGAAAACCATTGTGAGGAAATTGGTGACTTGAATTGCTATGTCACTAATTATTCTCGTGCTTTTAGCAATACTTGCTCAGTATCAGGATTATCAGCACACTCTGCATTGTAATGCTATTTCTAAAAAGGCTTATTCCAGAATCCATTGGTGTAATCCTACTTATTTTTTGGAGTTTTCTTGTTTTTCAGAAGGGGGATATACATTAGTATAGGACTACATATTATTTTTTTTTTTTCCCTTTCAAATTTCTAGTGTCTTCTATGAAGACTGGTCTTTTATGATGGATGAAGAACGTTCCAGTATGATCCCTACTATGGCAGCTGGTAAAACTTCCTGTTAAATATGACTGTTCTTGGAAAACTATTGCCCTGTGGAATGTTACATCTATTTGTGGTTGTGAGGAGCTTCTCTAACACACTGCTTGTGTGGAGAATATGTGTCAGAGGCGCAGTCAGGGTGAATTGTCAAAGTATTATGCCAGTTTATGCTACGAATTGATGGGTTGTTAAGATCTGGATCTGGCCTTCCTACAGTTCAAAAGCCTTTCACATAAATGTTTTTACTCTTAAACAGTCAAGGCTATCTCAAAACTAGTGCAAATCAGAGAAAACAAAATGGGCTCTTCCTGACTAGAAAACGGTAATGATAGAATTTTATAGTAAGATCCAAATTATAGGCAAATAGCAGCAGTAAGGAGTGATGACAAGTAATTTACTTTTCTAGGAGTTGACCACGAAGCGATGTATTATTACCTCTTCTACCCCTTTTCTCAGATATGTGGTCATGTGCTTTGTTCTGCAAAACAAAATACACAGGAGTTTTTGGTAATAGAATATGGGAACCAACAAATACTGAAGTTGCAGTGAAATGGGTTTAAATAAAAGGTTATAAATAAACGAGTTCACAGTACTTATCGCTTATTTAATGTGCAGCTGAACAGCCATCAAGATGAATTCAGAACTGATTGCATCAGCTTGAACATAATCTAAAAAAGAATGAATGGTACATGAAAGAATAAGAATTCATGCGTGGAGAACTGTGGGAAATTTTGGGGAAAAATATTTTACATGTCGTAGCTTTGTTAATCCTTAGGTTCTATGTTTTTAGCTCTTGTGTGAAGTATGAAGTGTGAACTACAAACTGCATTTTTGGTCTCTTTTTTTCCCCCCTTCTTTGAAGGTCTGAACTCCATCCTTTTTGCCATCAACATCGATAATAAGGATTTAAATGGGCAGAGCAAGTGCACACCCACGGTGTCTGATTTGTTAAAGGAATCCACACAAAACGTAACTTCATTGTTGAAGGAATCCACGCAGGGTGTGAGCAGCCTCCTCCGGGAGATCACTGCTTCCTCTGCTGTCTCCATTCTCATCAAACCTGACCCAGACACCGACCCCCTTCCTGTTCTGCCCCGGAATGTAAATGCTGGTAAGCTTTTAGGCAGTGTTGGTGTCATTCAGAAACTTTTCAGAAACTCAAATATTCGAGTGTGTTTAAATGACTTTTTAATTTCGACTTAATGCGAGGACAGAAATCTTAAAAGTAAGCGTGTAATAAAAAGTATGGAATTTTTTAGAAATGCTGGTGTGAATACTGAATGGTAACTGTGTATTTCAGCTTTCTTGCATCACTGTGAGAGGGAGGCTGAACTATCTCATTGGTAGAGCTTTGTTTGTGACCTGAACTGCAATTTCATATAAGATTATGATGTAATGATTTTTCATTTTTAATGTATTTTCTTTTGGCACTTTTATCAGTCAGAAATACACTGCTATATATGTCTGTTGTTATATATCAGATACAAATCTAAGCTTGTAATCTTCTTCAAGTAGGGCCCCTGTTTACAGTCTGAGTTCCTCTGCAAAATGAAATCCCTGAACCAAAATGAAAATTTGCTCATATGCCCTTTTTACCTTTAAATGTCTTAGTGCTACAAGACGCTTGTAGGATGTCAGTTACTAGTGAAGACCCAAAGTCTTAATCTCTTATAATTTGAAAATAGACAAGCAAAATATGATTTTCATTACATATTTTCAGTCCCAAAAATTGCAAAGGAATATTTTTTATCTTTGTTTCTGGAAATTGAGCTGAAAAACTGTTTTGCTTTGTAAAGGTACAAAACTGCAGGAAGATTTATGTGCTTTTCAGTTAAGAAACAAGGTTTGAATTTAGGCATTAAATTGTTTTGCTTATGAGAAAAAGGCAAAAACCCCACATGTGAAAGCTGTCTGGTAGGAATGGAAGTTGAGATAAAATCTGGTTTTTATTGGCTTTTAAAATAGACTTTGTCTCAAAACATGGGTTTTGAAGCAAACGTGTGGTAAAGCTTTTGTTGTTTAGCACTTAAATGAGATTAAAATTGTAGGTGATACTTGACTTGGAATAACTTTGTTAGTATAGACTAGGCTTGCAAGATGAAATAAGGGAATAATTGACCATATGCTGCATTTGACTCTACAACATAATGTACATTATGTGCACAGTACATAAAATGTACAACTTACAGTAAAATGTCACTTTAAAAAAAGGAGTTTGTTCAAATGCCATTAAACTGTGGAATGTTAGAGCAAGTCAGATGTTTTCATTAAAGTCTGTGTTCTTTGTTGGAATTCTGTTTGCAAGCAGAGTGGATTTTAACATCCTCTTAAAAGTATGTTTTGTGGCTATAGAACAGCTGGATTTGAATTAAAACAGTTGAGTCCCAATGTGAGTTGTCTCAGTGAGCAGATTTCTGATATTTCTTAGAGTGCTCCAACTTTAGCTTCCTGTGCAGATAGGATTTAGTGAGAATAGTTAATAATTTAAAGATAGGTGCTGTCACTGCATAGATCTGATGTAATCCAAGGATTTCAGTGTATTTCTAGACCAAGAGCTAATTACCTGAGGGAGGGAGCAAGTTCAGTGTCCTTTTCTGAGAACTGACTGCTCGATTTTTATAGAGTAGAGACAAAAGTACCTTTATTTGATTGCAGGTTGTGGATTTTGTTCGTGTTGTGAGTTTGTTCTTTTTAATTTTTTCTCTCTGGAAGTGTCTCATGTTTTCTCTGTTGGGTAGACATGCTCTGCAATATACGCTAAAATATACACTATACATAAATATACAATATCCACTAGAATATACACTAGGTATACTCCATGGCAGAAAGTGACAGGAAGGCTAACTTTTTATTTAAAATTTAATTCTGTGAGTTTGTTCAGCTTTTTTTTTTTTCGGTTCCAATCGACTAATGTTATGAATGCGCCTCCAAAATGTCTTCTAAAATCAGAACTATGTAAGGCAGATAAAATAAAGATGGTAATTAAAGATTTAAAAGCTCATGTATATGGAAAGATAATGAATGCCTTGTAGATCTAAGTGGCTTTTTCTTTACTTAAGTCATGAGCTCTTTTAAGGAAAAGACAGATTTACTGTATTGTTTCTCTCTTCTAAACTATGTAAAACTTTGTATTGCTACTAGATTTGAGATATAGAAAAGATCGAAAAAAGAAGAAGAGAGTGACCAATATTATATCATTTGACGAAGAGGAAGATGAGCAAAATTTGGGGGATTCCACAAAGACTCTGATTACAGGAGAAAGTTCAGAGGAGAGTGTAGACAGATCCTCAGTCCTTGTACTGTCCTCATCTGAAAGCACTCTTGGAAAAAATTTGAACGGGAATGAAAGTAACAGTTCATGGAAGAGCAATTCATTCCCTCATTCTCTCATGAACGGAGAGTACGAGTACCAGAAACTGGATGTGAAGAGCACTGATGATGAAGATGCAGATGAGGATGAGCTGTATGGAAAAACATTAAGAAATAAAGGCACAGAAGGTGAAACTGAAGCTTCTGAAAAGTAAGTAATGGGGCAGGAGCTAGTGGGAAACTTTCCATGCTTCTCATCCACCCTTCCCTTTTCTTCATGGGCCCTGGCAAATTGATGTGTTGAACTAGACTATAGGTTTTCTCTCTTTTTTCTTTTTTTTTTTTTTTTTTCCCCCCCTTCCCTATTCCTGCTCCTCAGCCGTTTTTTCCCTTTCTTTGTTTTTCCTTGTTTTTTCTTGATCATTGTTTAAACAATTTGGGCCACTGTGGTGATGATATTTTGCTTTTTAAGTTCCACTGAAATCCACAATTTTGAGATTCAGTTTTCTAATTTTCCTTGAAGTTCTCAGTTGTTTAAATATTTGCATGATATAGCCTGGCTATAGTTCTGGTGTACTTGATGTTTTCTTAATATGATATCAACTCTGTTTTGGCTTCACAGTAAAACCCTGTATTTTAGACAGAGTAAGCCTGTTACATCAGAGCAGATCGTTAAACAAGAGGAGACAGTTAGCCAAGACAAAACCAAGAGAGAGCGAATAATTTTAAATACCAATATACTTTCTTTATTTCTGACAAAGAAATTGGTTTGGAGAAAAAGGCAGGCACCGTTTGTCTCGCCTGCTTTGGAATGTCTGATCTTTAATGGATTAATGTATGGCTGACCAAGGAATTGGCAGGCAGGTTGAAGTAAAGGTTTTTCTTGAAATCATATCTCTGAAGGAAATGTATGCATTATGGACATGGCTATTGACTGCCTAAAGAGATTGGTTTGTTTGCTTGTTTGTTTTAAATCTAGGACTCATGAAACAGGCACTTGCAATTCTCAGATATGCAGTTGGACTCCTCTGCAGGTCCTCAACGATGACTCAGATGTGCTGTTTCCTGTCAGTGCTGTTGGCTCTTACTCCCAAACAGGTGGGTATTTAACTCGCAGAATTCCAGCAGCCTTTATAATGGAATTTCTAACATGGGACAATGGCAAGAAATAATGGGATTGTAAGGACATAGGACATACTGCACATCTTGGATGGAAAGGAATTAACATTCATTTTTAGTTCTGAATCACAGTTCTTTATTTGAGCAGTTATTTAGTTAAGGAGTATTTATCAATGTCAAAATAAACCAGAGTTTTGTTGGGATTAAACTGTGGTCTTGTATGGTATTTTATTAAAACTTCAGGTATGCTCATTTTTTTTAAGTGACCATTTAAAAACTTCTCAGTGGCATTAAATAATGTTTTCACTGTTTTGGATATACATTTTATGCACCAAGAGTTTAAACGGATTGTTAATTGAAGGCCTGTGAAAAAGTGTAATTCAGCTCTGTAAGTTCAGTGATTAAAAATGTGAATCATAAAATAAGGCTGTACTGCCCTCTGCTGTATTCTAAAACATGTACCTTATCAGAAATGGCAGTGGTTCAAAATAAAAATAGAAAGTACATTTTCATTTTTTTATTTGTGCTGCCACATTTTTCAGTTTATGAAGGGATGGATTTAGAAAACATCACGTAGTTTGTGGCACAGTGTTCTCTTAAGTTGTATACAGAAGCTGCTAGAGAACATGCACAGGTTGAAATGTGGGATACAGTTGTCCCTGTTTACGGGAGGTGGCGGTGTGTGGAATGGGGACTCACAGTTGTTGTGGGAGTTGTAGATGTCACGAGGCATCAGGACTGTGAACTGGGCTTTGGAGCTGGAATCAAAAGTCGGGAGTCTAAGCCAAGATGGAGGCAGATGGCCAAAGAGGACAAGAACTGTAACAGGGGCTTACTTTTATTAAGAAGATACCAGAGACCGTTGTTCAATCCTGCTTCATCTCAGAACTGTTTTGAATTCAATGCTCAGACTACTAGAGATGATCAACAAGTCCATTCAGATCCCTTCTGGCACAGTACGCAGATATTTTCAGTTCTCCTTCTGTCTCTCTTTGTGATAAGCCCTGTGGTCCACCCTGCAAACCGGAGTGATCCAACACTGGGCTGATGAAAGGGATCTTCATCACTTGTAGAAAAGAGCAACCCAGGCCCTGCTGTGTGATGTCCTGATTTCAGCTCTCCCTGCTGTCCCTGAGCCCTCGTGCTCAGTGTGGAGCTGCACCAAAGGTCCCATCCTGCAACCCAAATGCCACCCAGGGAGGGAGAGGGATACACATGGATACAGTCACCCTCTCCTCAGCCAGGCTGACAGTTTGATGAGATTGAAAGCTGCCTTAGGCAGTTGTTTGCTTGACTTTGGAAGTTACACTTGTGCCACAGATGAAATGAGAAGGAACGTGCATTAGCTCATTCTGAGGGCAGTGCAGCCCAGTAACTGGCAAGCTCATTATTATTATGACACCATTTTTGTTAAAACCATCCTAAATAGCTCTTGTAAAATATGTAGTTTAACCCAATACATTGGTTTAGAGGTCTTAATACAGATAAATAACAAGACACGTATTTTTGAACTGGATTACAGCTTAGTCTGTAGTGTTGTGTGTTAATATCTGTGTTTTCAGTTTGAGTCTGTTGCAATGCTGCAGGGATGTGTCAGGGCATATCGTATCTCCGTGTAACTAGGAATGAGAAAGCCTCAGTCAGAATTCAGTTGCTTGGAACAAAAACGGAGTATGCATTTTAGGAACTGAGCTTCAGTGAACTCTACAACTTAAAAAATTAGTTTTTCTCCTTCATAGTCTTTCTGACATAACTAATTCCTGCTACCTTTTTTTCTTAGAATTGCTGCTTTTTAAATCTGTGCTATTTCAGTTCATGATTTTAGGATTGTCCTGTAGTAACTTTGTACCCCTTACATAGTGAGATGCGGAAAACATCAATAAAATATGATTTTTGTTCCTTTCCACATGAACTTCCTTAATGACAGGCCCAGTGATGTGTATATTTTGATCCCGACAGTTGTGGGTCTGTGGACAGATGCGTATTATTCATGCTTTTTAGACAATGTCTCATCTGTCTGATTCCTGATGTTTACTACATAGACATAAGGAGCCAGAGCAAAGCCATGGTGCTCTGTTGGGAATACATAAAGGACTGGTGTCTTTGCCAGGTTTCATGTGCTGGGGACTAACCACAAATTCTTCTGCAAGTCACAAACAGATTTGTAGTGAGTAGCAGATGCCGTGTGGTGGTTGAAGTCCTGGGGCTTGCAAAAATAACATCGGTAAGAAGTCTCTTCATAGCTTTGCAACACCGTTAGTGTAAAATGTACATATAAAATCCAAGGTAGGAATTGTGGAATACAAATTTTTTTGATGGTGGCTGGGTTCCTAGGAGACTTTACAATCCTGCTGGCATTCAGGGTGAATGTGCAGAAGCCAACTTTGGAGAAAGAATTTAAAGTGTTTCAATCTTTGGTAAAGACGAGTATTTCTGTTTAAAAATGTAGCTACCTTCCTTCTGGATTTGTTTATGTTTTATTTTTTTTAAGTCCTGTAAACTGAAGAAAGCTAATGCTTGTGCATGCTACTTTAGATAACTTGGAGAATGGAGAGGAGCGTGAGCATGTTGTTCGTCCAGTAGAACTGGATCCAAGAAGATCTGATCTCCCTTACAGGTATGTGTCAGATATGTTTTCCTTAAAAAAGACCTTCACCCTGTAGCTGACAATTTATTGTTACTTAATGCAATCAGTACTGAAAAACCAACTACCCATCTGGGTGCTTATGCAAATGTTTGGAAAGACGAATGCAAAAAACCTGCACTTCCCTTTTTGCCTGGTTTCATATACTGAACTTCTCCTAATTATCTGGAAGAAATTACACCGTCATGTCAAATATCAGACAGACTTGGCCTCCTGGTTTTGAAAATAAGTTTTATTTTGGTTTTTATGTTATTTTTTGTGTTTACTTAATTCTCCATGACCTGCTAATTTGGAGGTTTTTTGGTGTGTATTCTTAAATCAGGCTCCCAGGAGGCGCATTAAAGGATAGTTAAACCTGAGTTATTAAATATGGGTGAATAGGATGACAGTTCTAGTTTCTGGAATGTTTCTTTCTTATGATTTGAATTTAGGATTTTGTTTCCATTTGTTGATTATGCTGTACTTTTATGACTAGAGTGGAAGTCAGTCCTCCAGCACAAGTGAATACATTAAGCAGTATGTTGCCTTCAGCCACCGTGCCAGAATCCATGACAATTAGTAAGTACTTCCTTGATGTATCTAGATTGATGGAAATAACTTTGAGAGACCTATAATTCTTTCTATTTTTATTTCAGTAGGATCTGTTTAGGGAGGCATAGAGCACTTCATTTCTGGTGTGCTGGCCACATTAGAAAGAACTGCTCTAAAATGAGTTTTGTATCGGCAGATCCCAGGTTAGGGTTCATTTCCGACTGCTATATCCTTATAGCAGATGTGGCCTCAGTAGTTAAATGAGAAACAATGATTTAATTTGATTAGCATCTTTAAATGTCTGCAAGCTCTGAAAACACTAATGGTTGGTTCCAGTGTGGTCTTTCTTATTTTTGCTGCTTTCATTAATGCTTAGTCAGAAGAAACTAAACAAACACAGAATTCTTTCCGTGTACACTCAGTCTGTGATTTTTTGATATGAAAATCTGTTCCAAACATAAATATGGGCTTTCATATGCAAAAGCTTTAGTTAAGTTGAAGGTGGAGAACAATCATATTTTCAGTGGTATTCACAGTAGAACTAGACAGGACAAAGTAGCCTTTGCTGTAGAAATAGATTAATAGAAACACAGGCAGTTTGTTTACCCCATCTTTAATCTATTTTCTTGTCGAACAAAGACTTGGTTCCTAAACTGACTGTCCAAACATGTGAGCCAGTATGTGTTGATGTTCCTCACAGTACAGAATGTTCTGTAACTGAACTGGCTTTGTTCCTAAAGCTCTCTTGTGTGTGTTTGTTTCTTCTAACAAATTTAAATATGTACAAGTTTTAAATTATGACATTTGGGAAGTTAGAAGTGATGCAGCCAAGATTCTGTACTGAAATTGAATCGTGAAATCAACAGAAGGGGGTGAACCCTCAAGATATTCTAATCTCCTTTTTTGAAGTCATGTTCAAATGCTGTCTGTGCCAACCTGTGTTAAAGGAGGTACACCATGCATTTTCCCTGGGCAAGCTTTCAGGCTCTGGCATTGGTCTGCTGGCTGAGCTTTTTACACAGCCGAAAAATCCCTTCTTGCAAAGTACTTCCTAAAGTGGGAAACCAGTTTGAGACGTAACCGAAGGTGTAGATGGAGTTACCGTTCCTAGTTACTGCCATACTTTGGTCATTAGATGGTCTCTGCTGATGTTATTACAACAATATCCTTCTGTTCTTACATTTTTATTTAATTTTTTAAGTCACAGCGTTTCGGTGGGAGCGTTTCGGGCCTTCCTGCCCTCTCTCGATTCTGTTGTTTTGTAGGTGTCAGGTACCAGCAGGGGCCGCAATTGGTCTCCCTCAGTTGCTCGGTTAGTTCCGACGGGTGGGTAAGGCAGCTATAAAATAGAAGGAAAATCTTGGGATTTTCATTTCTTGATATTGGCAATTTTTAAATGAAATGGAAACACAGGATCAACAGAAGCATGCACGCTGTCATTGGTTTCCCATTTGAGAGAAGGCTTTGGGGGAAGCAGTTGGGGGAGGGGGGCATTTCAAAGCCATCTACAAAGCTAGTAGGACACTTAGTAAACCATCATAATTATAATCAAAATTCAGATAAATATGGATTTCTAGTATTAGTCAATACCTTTATAATAGCTAATCCCAGATACATTCAATAAAAATGTTTTTTTTCAAGTTTGTTGTTATTGGTCATAGATTCTTTGTACAGGAAGAATTCGGTGCCATGACAGAGTCAGACACTGAAGCTCTTTTTGTCTATTGCAATTAGCAGAAGAATTATTAAATGGTGAGGCTTATAGCTTGGTTGCATAGCAACTGATTCTAACACATCAGGCAAGAAAAATGGAATGCAGTAGTGCAGTGAGAAAAGCTGCGAGGTCTCCAGTGACTGGATTTTTGTGCTTCTTACTTCTGGAGACAAAACCTGAAATGAATTTTTTTAAATTATATTCTTTTCCTGCATTCTTTCCAACTTACTAGTACAGTACTAACCTTTTCGTGCTCCTTTTGATATGCAGGCTAGAAAATTATGTTGTGAGAAGCTGTAGTTTAACATTTCTGCTGGTTTGAATTATTTTCCTGAATTTGTGTCCCATGCATTTGTAAGATATAGGTTAACTCAGCAGCAGATACAGCTCAAAAATACTAATACCACTTAAGAGAAATCATAATCCATAGAGTTACTTTTGCTGTGTATATGAGACATCATTTGAAAACTTGCCCTACTTTACAGATCATTATGTCTTAGAACCAATTTTATTAAGAATGAAGTTTTTCAGAAGTTTTATATATATCTACTCTGTGATACAATTTTCCAATTTAAAAAAAAATTGTATTTATCTTATCATATTTGAATCACAAACATCTTTGTCTGTTCCTAAGTGTTGCCACTGAAGGATTATATTTTCAGCATTGTTTTGGTGAAAAACAATCTGTCCTACCAGCACAAGTCTCCTCATTCTATTTTTGCAGTGCAAGAAAAAGAAGTTCCAAAACTTCCATTTTAGAAGGGTGCTGCTTGTGTCCTTCTTTACAGGGTTCTGTTATTATAGTGCTATTTTTAGTAAACAATTGGTAATTTAGTTTTTTCGCTATCATTTTCTTCAGTTTTTAAAATTGGGCTTGACCGCAAAGGTTAGCGAAGGTTGGAGCTTTGTACATCATTCCATGTTTTCTTCATGTATTCTCGAGAAAGCCCCCGTTTTTTCACAATCACCGAAGAACTTTCCTGAATAATCAAACCTACGTATTACATTTTTATCCTGGTTGTGTAAGTCAGGAGGGTGTATGTTTTTGTACTTTCGGTGTCCTCTGAACAGCTTCCGACCTGTTCTGTCACCTGGTTGCCACTGGTCACGGACAGGTACTAAATTCTTGTGACTTCTTTGAAAGCACAGCTGTGGAAGGAGGGTGTTTGTGTTTCACCGGTGAGAGCAAAGTTGCAGTTCATCTTACAGACTTATTTTTGGTCGGGACCCTTCTCTGCAGTAGAAGGCCAGCACTGGATTGTCTCATTTGTCTCCCGTTAAAATTTGCCCTATGAATAGTGACATGACAGGATAATTTTTACAAGATTCTTGAGCACTAAATAAAGGCTTAACAGCCAGTGTTCATGCAGGCAGCTTAGGGAGCATAAAGCTCTTCATGTCTTTAAAGGTCAGACTTCTGATTTAGGATGTAACTAGTCTGGTGGAAGTTTTGTTTGTCTCTGAAAATATCTGTGTAAATTTACACTCAGGAAAATAAAAAAAAAAAACCCTATCATTCCTGGAGACTGCTCCCAGCCCACCCTGATAGTCTGTGTGCAGGATTGCAGAGGAGTTCTGCATGACCTTGTGTTCTCTGAGGGATGATTTCACTTACAGCTCATTCTTCATAACAGGTGATTGCAAATCATACTTATCCACTCTTGGCCTAAACAGCATAAGTTGTGAAACTTAGGACTTTTCTGGAGGTTGCTGGAAAATTGGCAGGTGTTTCTTAAGGCATTATGTATTTCATGCTCTGAGGGTGACCTTATAAAGACAGACATAGTTTGGAATTACTGGTTTGCACATGGGAATCCTTTTTTCAAGAAGTTGTTGCAAAAATATCTCCTAAGGTTACATAATATGAAAGACCTCACTGGTTCTCTTTTATCTGTCTTTACAGAACTCTGATTATCACTTCACTTTTAGATATGTTAGTGTTGAACGCTGAGCCTTAATAACAGTAGTGTATCACTTTTCGTTAATGGTACTTTAGGGAACATAAATGTCATGTCAAGCACAAGGCAATTCCGAAGTAGGACATAAAGTCTAACATCAAACACTTTTATGAAGTAAGAATACTTGGCCATCCTCCCACTGTTTTATTAAAAAAAAAAAAAAAAAATAGAAGAGGGGGGAGAAAGATTGAGGTTGTGAAGTCCAGAAGTCAGCAAATGCCAAATTTATGGTTACTGCTACAACCCTGACTTTTTTTTCTTTTTAAAATTTATTCCCTTTTCTAACCCACACAGTGTATGAGACATAAGTCTGCTGGAAAAATTAGGTTGTGATCATACACTCATCTTGAAGGCAAGCATAACAGACAGACAAAAGCTTATGAACTGTGGGTGCTCTGGCAGGTTTGAAGTGAACCTGCCTCAGTGTGTGACGCTGGATTTACTTTGTTTGCATTCTGCTGAAATCTTTCAAGAAGCATAAGTGAAAGTAATAAATACCAATTTTTGAAAATTTGAAATGTTAGACCTGAATTAAATAGGATGGTGCCCTTTTAGTTCTGTGCAGTTCCTTGCATCAAAAGATCATGAAATTCAAGTTTCTGACTTTTTCTTGGTAACTTTTTACTTATTTAATTCCACCAATAATGTTTTTTACTCTTTTGTATTTATTGGAGAGGCTGAAGAAGTGTTGATGATAAATTGTATAGTTCTGGTGTTTGTTTTGAGAAGTTACAGAAGATATGACTCCTTAATACTCATCACTTCAAGAAGATACAACATAAGTATAACCATGGGGCAGTTTTGCTGCTGGGGTGGGCACAGGCTGTCCCAGCCTCCTGGGAACTTTGGTCTCTTAGCCAGACCAGTGGTTTGTGTTGATCTTTCCTCCACATCTCTGCTGGTATCTGTAATTGAACTAAATTAGCAAGGAATACAGAGTAGGAGGTGTGTTTTCTTTTGTGGTCCTAAATTAAGTATTGCTTTTTTTTTTTTCCCTATATGAGATAATGAAATTTGGAGTTTCTGCTTTGTTGTGTCTCTATAGTGTTGTCAATTCCATAACCCTCATAAAAACGAGGCAAATGGAAATAGAAAAGTATTGTAACATCTTCTATTTCAAGAACCTTTTTTCTTCCTTTTTTTTTGCAAACCATGGCCTTTAACAGAATCTTGCTTTTGTGCTCTGCTTGTGTGTGTGTGGGAGAGGGGACTGAGGGAAGATGGGATTTCAGGTCTCCACTCATGCAGAAGATTCTGGATGGAATAAGGAAAAGAAGATTAAGTTATTAGGCAAGTTAAGGTTACAGTTTGAATAGGCTGGTAAAATTGAAAAAATGGAGACAATTTATAATAGCTTCCCTGTTTAAATGTTAATAAATGAGTACACATTAAAACCCTGAGTATGCACACAGGCAATTATTGCAGAGTAGGCACCCCAGAGTAAGTGCAGGGCCAGCACTGCAATAACTTGTCTGAGTAGCAACAGCTTTAGTTTATTCAGTTAGAGACATAATAGCAACTAACTGTTGATTGTGCATTCTCATATTTTAATGAAACACTTGAAATATTTAAAATAGCATTGGCTTGATGCTTTCTTGAGGAGGATTCTGAATTCAATATTGTAGTTCAGAATCTTTGTTACAGAGTGTTACTGTACTAAAAGCTTTCAGTGGATCCTTTTTGCTTGTGTTATAAATTTGTATGACACTCCCTGGATTGGTCTATTTTCCTCATCAGTTTTTTGTTTCATAGATAGGCTGATGGATTGTGGTCCATTTTGACATTTTGGCAACATTGCATATTACATTTTTCAGGACTTTTACAACCCACCAATTGTCCTCTGCCAAAAATTCCCACCAACAAACCACAAAAACCCCCAAACAAAAACCTCTCAAAATCCCCAACCTTTCCAGTCTGCCCTCAAAGTGGCACTGTCTCATCATGACTAAAATAGTAACTAATAGTGTGTTGAGTTTCATTATCACCAAGTTTGATATTTTATAGCTAAATATGATACTTAAATCTCAGACTGTTGGGTTTGGTTTTTGGTTTTTTTTTAAAAGCTTGTTCCCCCACCTCACCCCCGCCCCACCCCAAAACTAATGGTAGTCAATCAAAGCTATTACAGACCATCTTTTGAGAACTAGTGATGAAAATAAAGGAGCACAGCCTACTTTGTCATCTATAATTTTTCAATTCTAAGTTTTTCTACATTTCCTTTGTAAATTACAGCGGTTACCTGGTCACTTCAATGCCCTGTGAACCTTACTCTTGCCAGAAGGCATATTCCACCTTTTACTCCTCATTATTATTAGCTGGAAAGGTGTTCTGCCTTGACTGCTTTCTGCTGTGTGCCTCGTGCCAGCAACAGCATTAACTCAACAGTGAGATCACCTGGCAACTGCTTGGGTGAAAAGAAAAAAAGAAATACACCCCCAATTTTGAGCTGGGACAGGTCCTGCCAGGACAGTGTGTGTAAAACACCAGTGCCACAACAGGGGAGGTGGTGGCAATGATGGAAAAGGCAACTGGAATGTCCTTTTTGCTGAAAGCACAGCCTTAGGAGGACTGGTTAAAGTACCCAGGTAATTGCAGCTTTGGTTTTGAATATGAGAAAGCAGAAGTCTCCAGATTTTTTTTTTATGTGTGCTGGTATTTAATACTCACAAATTTCCCTTTTGGCTTTTCTGCAAGATTTGGATTTGTTTTCTTTTTCTTTTTTTTTTTTTTTTTATAGAAAAACAATTATTCTTTCTATGCTGAATTAATGAAGTGCAAAATCCCCCTAATGACCTACTGAAATGTTTCTTGCTATTGTCAATTAGTTCTTAAGCTGTAATGTGGATAACATGAAATGAGTCGAAAAATAATCATCTACTTTTCTTCATGGCCAAAGACGTGGAAATGTTTCGGAAAAAATCTAACGTGGAGAAATTTGGGTTGGCTGATTTCAGATGATGGGAGAACCCTGCTGAATCCTGCAGTCCTGCAAGGGTGGGGTTAACCTGGAGGTTACCACTGCCAGCCTGGAACTGTGGTGTCTGCAGCACTGACCGATACATTGGATTGACACGAATCCTTCACGGTTTGGCCACTGCTAGAGTTTGCCAGACTTCAGCTGGTCCACAGGGCAATGTTAAGTTTTTCTTGAATGGGCAAAAATTTCTGTAACTGTAGAAAATACCAAGAAAGATGTGGGTAATTCAGTGAACTGAATGTAAAGGAGAAAAAGTTATCCACTGGCTTTGCTTGCTGGAAGAAAACAAGCAGTGCCAGTTCTGTTGGTATGTTTTCAGTAAAAGCACACAAAAAACCCCTGAATACTTGCAAAACAGAGTTGGCTGGTTTGATATACATATAAACATGAGAGCATTTCATTTAACTGTTGGGAGGGATATTTTAATACAATTGTGTCCTTGTAGCACTCATAAAATTATTGATTAACATATGTGAAATTGTTAAAAAAGATCTGGTTTAGGATATGTATCCATCTTGATGATTGCTAGAAGCCACTGAAATCTCTGAAGACCTCTTTTATTTCATGTATTCATGTAAGATCTGGAAGTCAAAATCTATTTTAGAGTAGATGATTAAGTCCTAATATTTTTCTGTAAGTTTTTAGTAAGTACTCATGGTGCATCTCTACAGTTGTATGGTAAAACCTTTATTAAAACCTCAGCAGAAGGACTCCAGGCGAGGCAGTGCTTTGAGCTGACACTTTTCTGTGTGGTGTTTGGCTTTTCTGGTCACATGTTAAACCTAAAGAAATCTTTAAAAAAATTCTAAAATTTTTCTGTCAGTTGGGTTTCCTAAAGTTTTTATTCTTGATTTAATGACAGACAGTACTTTTAAGGTATCTTAAAAAAAATAGAAAGGTTTTTATAGGAAATTACAAGATGCAGAAATCCCATCTTTAAGGCTGAGCTTGAGAAGAAATGCCACGAAGAAGCAGTGATATTTTCTTTGTTCCCACCTCCCTGTAATGGATATATTTCCTGTGCCAGAATTTATAGGAAGGAAAAGCAGTCATTTGAAGGAGCTGAACAAGTACCAGTGCATGTCATTAATATGCACAGAGTGAAAAGGTGCATTCTGCAATACAGCTGTGATTGAAACAAACCAGCTGCACCCAGGGCACACTTGTAAACATTGGTATTGAAGCCAGATGCAGACTCATCTGGTTTGATCAATTCTTCTGATACGCTGTTAAATAACCCCGGTTTTGAAAGATTGCTCAAATTAGTGAGGAGATTGAGAGCATTTTCATGTGCTTTGCTGAATAGCAAATGGTGTTGGCATCATCTGGATTGTGTTGCCTGTGTACATGACTTCTAGATCTGAACTGAGCAAAGTGCACACAGAAATGGAATCTTTTTGTGTCCCTTCTCTTTAGATGAACTTCGTCAAGCTATCGTGGCCATGATGAATAGGAAGGATGAACTGGAAGAGCAGAATAGGTAGCTTTCTTTTTTAAGTCAAGAGGGACTGTAATTTAAAAAAAAATATGTTCTTTTATACAAGCTGTCCTTTATGTAAAGCTATACATAATATTTGTGTAATCTTTTTGATGTATATGTTATTTTTCTGTGAAAGGTAAATACTTCACTATGTAAATGTTGATACTGAAAGCAATGTTTTGAGGTCAACTTTTTCCTTTGAGTTAGTTTAGTTTAATCACAGGTAACTCTTGGTATTTTGGCAGCTTTTGCAGTTTTTTCAAAACAAAACTTACAGCCGAAAAATTCTGAAGATTTCTTAAGACAACTTTCCAAATGAGCAAAAGTTTGTCCTTTTACAAGTATTCAGAAAATGTCTTTTTTTTCCCCTTCTGGTGAAGAACTGATGTAGGATGGCTGACAATATAATGCTGAAAGTGGCTTTCATTTGTGAGGGTCTTTATGTTCACTTGGGGCAAAATGATGAGGTAAATGTAAAATTGATCAGTCTCTTATTTAAAATGCCATCAAACCTACTTTGTATTTATTTAGTTTATTATTAGGTGAATGAAAGTACAAATGTATTCAATGTTTTAGTTGGGCTATTTTGGTAATTTACATTTTCCTATAGAAGTTTTGGGACTTCTTAATGCCGAGTACCAACTGATCCTGTTTTCCTGCCTCCTCTTCTTCTTGCTCCCATAATTGCCAGTTAACCCTGTTCAGCCCTTGCTAGTAAATATATTACCTATAGATTTTTCCTGAGCTGTATGGACTTGCACTGAAGCACTGAAAACACGTGATAAACTTTTTTAAGTAATAAATTCTTTCTGCATGGTGGTGCAGTAGATCCCATAATAGATTGTGCTTTGAGCATGTTAATGAGATTGTAATAGAAATTAATAGTAAGCATTTACAACTGCTCAAATTGGATCTATTTCCTTGTAGCTTTTCATATCTTTGTATAATCAAATCACGTGAATTTATTACATCGAATAATGAAATTTTAGGATTGCGTTAATGATGTCATTCAGGAAAGATACTCCGATTCCTCGAATATGCTCTAATTACTAAATAGTGTTTGCAGGGTTCAAAACAGAGGCTGTTGCCTTCTTCCAGATCCCTGCGAAATCTGCTGGATGCAGAGATGGAGCTCTCAGCAGCGCTGAGGCAGGAGATGGACAACTGGAGAAGGAAAGTAGCAGAGCAGGAAGAGCGACATGCCACGAAAGTCCAGGCCTTGGCACGGTAAGAAGGGCTGAAAACATCTCAAAAAGTAACTGCAGTGGAATTAGGGAATAAAAAAGTTTACATACAAGAAAAAAGATTTTTTTTTTTCTTCCCCCAAAATACACTCTTTGGATTGTTGGGATTCTAACTGTCCGATCTGGAGCTAGTGAGGACTTGTTTTGGAAGCTATTTCATTTTAATGTTGCTCCACAGCGTTTCCTTTGGTAGATGTTTTATGTAATACCACACTGAGATTAGTCTGGGGACCCCTCTGCTCCCAGCAAGTTCTTACTTCAGTAAGTAGAAACTGTGCTGAGGGATCGTTGTGTCAGTTGAAATGAGTAGGAATATTTGTGTCTCTATTTGTTGCTTTCAGGTATATAACATACGTCAGTGCTGACACAGATACTCTTCTGTATGTGCCCTCAGGTGTGTAAGCAGTAAAGAATGGGTTATCCACCCCTTCAGTGACACTTCCATCTGATCTATCTTTCTCCTGTTGGATTACTGAAGCATGACTTGGTTTCCCTGAGCTGACGCTTTTTTGTCCTCTTGGCAGGTTTTCATGGCTGACCATCACGAGCAACACTTGTTGCCAAACATTATTAACAAACAAGTACCAATTCCTGAAGTGGTGCAGCTGTTCTCCCCTAGCTCCAGGAAGCTCAGCTGTAACAGGTTGCTGAGGACCATTTCCAGTCAGGTGTTGCACATCCCCCCAGCCCCTCTGGGCAGTGTTGCTGGCAGTGGCTCGGTGGCAATGCTGTCCCTAATGCTGTACAAGCTGCTGTTGCCTTTCTTTGCCATGAAAGATGTGTTGCTGGCTCGTGGTCAGCTGCTTATCCACCAGGACTCCCAGATCTTTCTCCATAGAGCTGTTTTCCAGCCCCTCAGCATGAATGGGTGCCTCGGGCTATTCCTCCCCAAATGCAGGACTCTGCATTTCCCCTTGTTGAGCTTCTGAGTCCAGTTCCACAGCCTGTCCCAGTCCCTCCGAACGGCAGCACGACCACCCTGTGTATCAGCTGCTGCCCAGTTTTGTGTTGGCTTTGGCCTTGCTGAGGGTGCACCCTGGCCCAGCACCCAGGTCATTAATGAGGGTGTTAAACAACATTGGCCCCAGTAGGGATTTGCCTCCAGCTTGACCTTATGCCACAGGTTTGCTGAAAGAATTGTAACCCTCCCCTCATCTAGACATGATTCAGCTTAAGAAAGGCTTTTGAAGCTAAATGCTGCTGTAACAGTTTGATTTTTCTTACAATTCTAAATAATCTCTAGAGTAAACTATGATGTGTAAGATCTTGAGGATGATTCACATGTGTAGTAAACAACAAACCCATCCCAAGAGTTAAATAAGAATAATAATCTGGGCCTTACCCCAGAGAGAAGGGTTTGTTTTCTGCGTGCACAGGCCGAGTGCTCAGTGTCAGTCCTAAAGTACTACAACTGAGATTCCTGTAAGCTTTTTATTGCACACCAGAGCTAGTATTTGAAAATGATAAATATAAAGCTTTTTTAAAAAAAAAAAAGGTATTTAGAACACTACGGACTCTGCTTTTAGTGACACTTAAAACCTAACTACTCACTTGGAGAGAGGGAGAGATATGGGTAAGTGGGTTTGACATTCATGTGCTGTAAGGCAATAGAGACAATGCAAATACTTCAGTATTTAATGTTCACATTTCAGGTTATAGGAATTGTGTGTTCGTGTTTCTTTGACTCACTTCCCCCACAGTTTTAGAATTTGCAGTGACATATGGGTGAATCAGATATTTGTCATGCACATACCTTTTTAAAGAATAGATAAGGAGCTTTTATAACAAGATCTGAAGAGATGCTCACTTAGACTAGTTATTTTTAAACAAGTTTATGTAATTTCTGTTATTGTTACCAAGACTGGGTATGTTGTGGTGATTGCTCTTCTGACAGTCAGTTTGCCTTGTTGTTTGATAAAAACAGTGTTGGGAGCTGCTTAGGTACAACAAATTCTTGTGTCACCAGTTACTATGGACTTGGGATGCATTCATTTAATGATTCATTGCAACTCATATTCTAGTCTACTAACACTGCTGTAGTTCTTTTGGAATATAGGTTTTCCTGCTGATTTTTTTTTTGTTGGTGCACTTTGTACACTGTAGGTGATGCTGCTGCATAGTAAGGGTAGTAAAATTTTTTAATAAGTAATGTTTTAAATCAGGAAGTTGGGCATGACGAATAATCGAAAAAATTTGAAGTAACAAAAAGTTTGCAGTTGCTCTGTGAATAATGCAGGAGGTGAATGAGAGGAAACTAAATTTCAGATGTTTTGAAGTAGTGAAAGCTCACTGTTTATATTGAGAGCAATTGATCAGAGTAGAAAACTTTCATCAGCTGTAAATTCCTGAATATTTTAAGGCAAGGGAAATAATTCAGTAAGAATCTGACTGTTGCGATTTGGTGAATGAATATTTTTCACATTACGAGAGCCGATATTTCTGTATGTCCCCAAAGCTCTTTTGAAGAATTTGACATAAATACCTTCCTGGAGGCTTTGAGAACACAAATTTCAGTGACACATCGGTCAGTGCTGAAATGATGGCTTCTGGATATCTGCAGTTACTCAGCGGGTCTCCTGGACTCTCCAGAGTCTCTGCTCTCCTAGACATAATACTGCCTTACTGAGAGAAATCTTACCGGGTTTACCAAGTTCTCTTTGAAAAATGGAAAAAAATCTTAGGTCATTTCAGTTTCAAGTAGTGGTAATCTCATTCTTCCGTGGGAAAAATCTGAATAGCTCTTTCATAACAGTTATTATATTGTTTCAAAAGGAGCAGTCTTGGTGTTCAACCTGTTTCCCAGTCTACTGATAGAAGAGATTCAATAGACTCTGTAGTATTATGTTGTCAGCTGGTTCTTTGTTGGTTTTTTTTTGTCCTTATCAACAAACCTTTCTCAAATTCATGGACATATTGTGCTGGTGGCTTCTTGGCAATACTAAAGATTTTTAATTGAGATTCCCTTTTCTGTATGGAATGCTATTACATCCCTTTGCAAGGCAAAGAAATTTATTGAAGTTGACTGTGAAATTGGATAATCTCAGATTGCAAATCCTTAGCCTATATTCAGCAGTGTTGGAGGAAAGCACATTACAAAGGACAGGCTTTGTAGTGAGAAAAGCAGATAGAGGAGATGAAAATGCACTGTGTAGGGAAATGGGGGATGAGAATTTTGACTGTACTTTGTCTTTCACTTCTATGCACCTTCTGTTTACTGTAGATTCTGTCACCTAATTTGCCTCCTCTTATCTACTGTCTGTATTACTTAAGCCACATCGCATTTGGATTTGGCATTTTATATTATTCTGTTTTACAACACTTCATTCACAGCCATAGCCCTTCAGTGATGGGTGAAATGTGTTGTGCATCTTGAAATGATTCCATCACTTCCCTTAAGCAGCTTCTTAGAGAGAGGAAAAAATATCTCTTGTTTGTGCTTGTGAAAAGTAATTTGAATATTCCTGTAATAAATGACTTTTTCTCCCTGCTTAGTTAGTTGGTGACATGTCACAAGTGACAAAAGCATTTTATAAAAGGAGTGAGATACACACAAGATAATCAACTTCATCATATTTAGTAAAGGATGAAGGAGCTGCTTCTAGGAGGGAGCAGGAGGAAGAAGTGGAGATTGGTTTTATAATATAATCTCATTATGTTGTATATAGTTCGACTTCCACTTCTATTGATTAACACTGAATAAAATTAAGGTTGCATAGTTCCGAAAGCTGATTTGAAATCCATAGAAATATGAATACCAGCCAAGGCTTCTTATATGAGCAATGGGGCATTGCTCCACAACAGCAGTTTATCTGTGTGTGTGTATATATACAAAATACATGTATATTTTGTGGGTGTATGTTTATATAGTATGGTAAGGACCATCAAACATATTTGCATGTGTTTCCAAATACTTCTAATTCTCAAATAAATTCCCATAAATAAAATGCCTGCCTTTGTGTATCATCTCTTTCCAGCTTTCTGTGATCTGTTACATGCCCAGGGTTCCATCACACCTGGAGCATGTACCTCTCCTCTGGCAATGAATTTCCTTGTCTGGGATCCCATCCTTATGTTTTAATTGATTGTTGATTTAGAGAGACTGTATAATTTGTTTGCCATCAACATAGCGTAGCATAGAAAATCTAAATTAAACAATTAATGAAAGGTTTTGATTACAAGACAATCTGTTTCACTGATGTGTTTATGTGATTCTGGAAAACTAGTTTTCCTGGTACTCTGCTTTTAATGTATTATTAATGTGTAAATATTTTTTTTTTTCCTCTACCGGGGTGACTTAGGTAAAGCTTCTAACAGTATATTTGTTTCCATTGAAAGGGGCTTTCATCTATTTTGAGAAACCAATAATATTTATTCTGTTCTTTTTATCAATAGAGAAAACGAGGTGCTAAAAGTGCAACTTAAGAAGTACGTAGGAGCTGTCCAGATGCTCAGACGAGAAGGTCAGACAGTGGAAGGTAAGGATAACACGAAGGGGGGGAAAAAATCCGTGCACAGGGTTTGGTTTTCTGGATGCTGCCACTGAGAGAGAGTATATTGGAGGCACAGGGATAGTAACTAAATGATGGAAGTGACTCCTGGACTTGTAGAGAAACAACAGTGAAGGAGTTCGCAGTGCTTCGGCCTGACTCTGATTTATAAGGAACTTTTTTTTTCCCCGATTGAACCTGGAATGAATGTTTTTAGACAACCAACCAACCAGTCCTGTGCAAGGTCTTTAACCAGCTCTTCAGCTGCACAACACAATCCCAGTGTGGCTGGGGACAGGGTTTGTGCTTCCATGTGCTGCCCAGTCTGAGGTGAGCTCTCCCCCTGTGGGGGAAAGAGCAGCATCTGAAAAGACAACAGTTCTGTTTCTGTGAGGACTGTCCCTGGTTCGTCTCTGACTGGGCTATTTGCTTCGTGTGAAGAGTTTTGTAATGCAGATTGATAGCAAACAAAAGAATGTTATGTGATGGAATACTATCAAATTACTGCTGAGCAGAAACAATGAAGAAGTCTCTGCTTTCCTTGCTGAGTCTTCACCAAAACATGAAACCGGGGGTAGCAAGAGATGATTATAAGCCCTGTTTATCTCTTCAAATTATCCTAGAGTAATATCTCCCAGTAGTGAAAATAACATATTTAATGTATTTTCCTTTAGAGAAAAATCCTGATCGAGATTTTTGTACTTATTTTTGCAGAGCATTTTCAGGTAGATGAGCTGGCCTTACTTTTTTCAGTAAGAAACTTCCCAGAAAAAGCTGTCAGATAAACAACAATCTGTGATTTGCTGTGGTACTGGAACGTAAAAATAATTATTTTGAGGAGAGAAAATTTAGTATCTCTAGGTTATTCTACTCTTGCTTTGGAGATCAGTGTGTTTGAAATAGACTCTGTATTGAGTAGTAATGAGCAGCTTTTATATCTGAAAGATAACGAGTTAGCAGCAGGCTTACCTGTTTTTCTTGGGCTCTGTGATAGAAGTGTCCACGACCAGATGAATTGGAGTCTTGATTCTCAATCCTCTCCTGGTGGGACCTGTGATTCCACTGACTACAAGGACGTGTTTTGAGGGACGAGATGGCTTTTCAGAAATTGGCACCATCTGCCTGATGTTTTTTTAATTGTGAATATTGTGGTCCTGTAAGTGGCTGTATGAATGAACAGCACTGCTCTTAAGGGCTAGTCACTATACTTATCTGGAGTTTAAAAACTTCATTCATCCTGAAAAGGATATTTGTTAGTGAGAACACATGTTTTTACTTCCGACTGTGCTGTAGTGTAGTGATTCATATTAAGAATTATTCACGAAAACCATCGCTTAGGCTTCTTATAATAGCAGAAATTATCCTTCATTAAACAGTGACAGTTTCCATGATGAGTGTAATTATAGGAAAAGAAAAAAGCATTCCTAGGCTAGCTATATTCCACCATGTTAAAATTATGCAAATCAGTGAGTGGTAAGAATAGAAACTGAGTAGGATGGTCAGATTTTATAGATGAAAAAGGGGGATGGAACAGTACCAACATTTCTAAAAATGAACACATGTATGCTTTATGCTCCAAGGATATTTAATCAATCCACAGTAATTTTCTGTAATATTTATCATTAGTGACCAGATTCAGCTACATGCTCTATTTGTAATAATTTTTTTTTTTACATTCTAACTGCACACATTGTATTTCTATGAAACAAAAATTTTTTTCTTAACTACCATTGAAGATTTAGGTGAAATTTTAGTAGTATCAGGGCCTCTGACTCAAAGTAAGTACTTAAGTATGTAAATAATCCCCGAGAACTAACTGCAAAAAAGGAGAGTGAGACAAAAGAAGTGTTTTCTTTTACCTGCTTTGTAGAAACTGTTGCACCCATGGTTTGTATACGTAATAGATAATTTTAATGATAATTAATCTTCTTCCAAATGGTATCAAAATAAAAGTCTCAAATGCCTTGTAGATTTTAGAATGCTAGGTTTTTAGATTTTCTGTGAAACTATTTTGGAAGAGTCAAAATAAATGGAGCTTCTGCTGTTATTTTTATCACTATAAATAGCAAAGACTCTTCATGTTTGCTACAATAAGATAAAATGCTATTGAGTATGGCTTTTAAATAGTTTCCTAAAATAATAAATGAAACTCAGCGTGATACTTTGCCTTGTGGTGACTTAAAAAAGCCAAAAAACCCCACTCAGCAAATGTGATTATAAATAAATTGCCCAAGAGTCAGAACAGAGTTGAGTTCAGAATATCATATCAGCTTTCAAAATGAGTGATCACTGCCGTGGACTGAGCAGTTTGCTATTGGTATTTAAATATTTAATAAATCAGCATCTTAATTTCTCAGCCATCAGCAGGAGTTGGCTGTGTACCATTTTTCAAACCTGCTTAGATAGAATATTATTTATATAAAAATGCTGATCTTTAGAGTTCCTGGCTGAAGAACTTCAAGCAATATTTACAAGGAAAAGATCTTTAAATAGCTTTTGAATTCACTTAAATGATAATAAACTTCTGAATGCATATATTGTTCCTCAAAGCAAAAATCAGTTCTCAGGCTTGAGCGTATTTAGTCAGATGAATTACAGTGTCTTCTATCTACTTTGCAATGGGTGTATATATAGTTTAGATTTTGAAAACTAGTGAAAGCATTTATTAAACTTCTCTTTTATTAGGGCTTGTTTGCTTTTATGTGCCAACTTTTGTTTTCTTAGAAATCTGTGATCAACGAGGAAAAGTTGAATTGGACTTTGTGTAACTTGGAGGGAATTTACTTAGAATAAGGCCTTCAAAGTGATCATCAATTACATAAATGATAGCTGGGAACAGGAATAGAATAAACTGTAGTTTTCATTCACTGCAGATAAAAGAAGTAATGGGCTTACGTGGCAGGTGAAGGAAGTTTGATTAGCTATCAAGACAAATTTTATGAGAAGAATACTTAAATTTAAATAGATTGTGCAGGGAAGCATGATATCTCCATTATTGGAGGTTTCTAGGAATAAATTAGACAATTAACTGTCAGGAATGGAATAACTTAGGAACTGGCTGGAGGGCCGGGCCCAGAGAGTGGTGGTGAACGGGGCTGCATCCAGTTGGCGGCCGGTCACTAGTGGTGTCCCCCAGGGATCAGTGTTGGGCCCAGTTCTGTTTAATATATTTATTGATGATTTAGATGAAGGGATTGAGTGCACCATTAGTAAATTTGCAGGTGACACCAAGCTGGGGGGGAGTGTTGATTTGCTGGAAGGCAGGAGAGCTCTGCAGAGGGACCTGGACAGACTGGAGAGCTGGGCTGATTCCAACGGGATGAGGTTCAACAAGGCCAAGTGCCGGGTCCTGCACTTTGGCCACAACAACCCCCTGCAGCGCTACAGGTTGGGGACAGAGTGGCTGGAAAGCAGCCAGGCAGGAAGGGATCTGGGGGTGCTGATTGACAGGAAGCTGAACATGAGCCAGAGTGTGCCCAGGTGGCCAAGAAGGCCAATGGCATCCTGGCCTGTATCAGGAACAGTGTGGCAGCAGGAACAGGGAGGTGATTCTGCCCCTGTACTCGGCGCTGGTGAGGCCACACCTGGAGTGCTGTGTCCAGTTCTGGGCCCCTCAGTTCAGGAGGGATATTGAGGTGCTGGAGCAGGTGCAGAGGAGAGCAATGAGGCTGGTGAAGGGACTTGAACACAAGTCCTATGAGGAGAGGCTGAAGGAGCTGGGGTTGTTTAGCCTGGAGAAGAGAAGACTCAGGGGAGACCTCATCGCTCTCTACAACTATCTGAAAGGAGGCTGTAGCCAGGTGGGGGTTGGTCTCTTCTCCCAGGCAACCAGCAGTAGGACAAGAGGGCTCGGCCTTAAGCTGTGCCAGGGGAGGTTTAGGTTGGATATCAGAAAGAAATTCTTTACAGAGAGAGTAATCAGCCATTGGAATGGGCTGCCCAGGGAAGTGGTGGATTCTCCATCCCTGGAGGTTTTCAAGACGAGGCTGGACGTGGCACTTAATGCCATAGTCTAGTAACGACAGTGGGGTTGGATCAAGGGTTGGACTTGATGATCTCCGAGGTCCTTTCCAACCCGTCTGATTCTATGATTCTATGAACTGCAGCTGATTCTACCGTGTGCAAAACCATGAAATACTGGATGGAGTGTGGAATGTCCATTCTCAGCCCTGCTTTCTGTGATTTCTGTGATGTGGAAGCAGTCTGTGCGGGTACGATGAAATGATATTTTGGAAGCCAAGTAGAAAAAAGGCTTAAAAGGGAAGCATAGGCTTAGTTTTGAAAGACTTTGGGCAGGATTTGCAGTTTGTACCTACGTATATTATATACTCAGTTCTAGTCAGAGAACAGCCAATTGCTTTTAGTTTACATTTTTTTTTCTATTAAGAGTACCTCTCTAAATACTGCTGACGAAAAAAGCTCCCTGCAGAATTTGTGTTTTAGTCCTTCTAGTACTGTTCAATATTACATTCTATTCTGAGACTTCTCATAACTGTTTCTCATAGAGCTGTTACTTCTACACAGGATATCTTAGACGTTTGTGGAATGTAACATTTTAATTTGAGGTATCTCTTTGTTTTAGTTCTGCCAAACATTTGGAGCACTGATGGTGAATTTACGGTTCCAGAGCAAAAGCAAGTAGAGAACAACGAGGAACTGGCCAGCTCCTATGAAAGGAAATTGATTGAGGTAAAGTTTGTACTGCACAAATTTAGTGGAATCATAATTATATTAGAACATTTGAAGCTTAAATGGTTTCTTTGCTTCGCTGTTATTTTTCTCCTCAGTAATGTAAATGGTAAGTCTGACTTTGTTTCCTCAAAAATGAAAGAAATGAGAGATTTAATTTCCACGCTTTTGCGGTTGAATTTTCTTCATTCAACTCCAAGGCATATTTAAAGCAATTCAGATAATTAAAAGTACTTTTCCTAACAGAGGTACGTGTTTATGCTTTGGTATTAAAATGAAGGTTTTAATAAATAAACAAGTTCTTTAAGGTTGTAACTGATGGTGGTGCAGTTGAAAACATCACAGGTTTTGTGTAAGTTACAGTTCATAATTACAGGCATTGCTGTGTTGGCACTTGAGCTTTATTTAAAACGAGAATCCACTGAAATCTGTAGCTTTTTCTGTGCTTTCCTGCTGGTTTCTGCTTGCCAAACCATGTTTCATCTTTGTGTTGCTTATTGAATACTGCATTACGGGAATATATGATGGAAGCTACTAATTCTGTTGATATGGCCAGGTTAGGAGAAGTTCTTAATGCAAGATTGACTTTTAATGTAAAAGTCATTAAAGAAAAAAAGAGATGATTGAGGTTTCATCCTAAATTTAAATACAAATTATTTTCAAGACAAAAGTAATGAAATTTAATATCTAATCCCCCTATCTCCTATTAAATATTAAGGGAACATTTTTATAAAAAAGTAAAAAATTCTCTGTCTTTCTCTTGCCCAAAATACTCTGAAATTGGATACCCACATTAACTGATTAACACGAAGAGGACTAGAAATGCAGGTCATGCATCAAAGAGATTAATACAGTTCTCAAACATTCATCCTTGGTTATCCTTTTCTCTCCCTGAAGCATACCTTTGCTTGAGTTCTTCTGACTCCTTTCCTCTGTTCTGTACCTATCAAAAGAATATCTTAATTAAGAACACTGGTAAAATCTCTTTCAGCTTCGAAAGCCTCCTTAGTTCTACTGAGTTTGTTCTGCACTCTCAGGGATTTGTTGCTGACTCCTGTGAGTTTGTGGCAGACAAACCCCTGTAACAATCCTTCCTCAAAGGTCTGGCACACAGCCTTGGAATTAAATATTACTTGTGTTGGAAGTCAGGGTAGAGAACAGGTTGTAAATTAGTAAACTGGTCAGCACTTTTCTGTGGAATCACAAGCCCTTCTGTAGCTTTCATTAAGGGAGACTGTTACTGAAGTACAATGAGATTGAATTTCCTCTGTCCAGCGAAGTTTGGCACAAGTATAGACTTTTTTTGCAGAAGTTTTGAAACAGGAAGCAATAATTGAGCATTTTATGGCTATATCAATAGATTTGTAGCATTGTCTTTGCCAGTGTCTTTCACTTGTAGAAAAATTGAATTATTAATCAGTAGGAGGATACCTGCTTGTTTTTCTGAAGATCTTTGGCTTTGTTTGTATCGGGGGGAAAAAATGTAGATTTTTGAAAATGAAATCTTCTCTTGGGAAAAAGACATCCATGCTTCCACTAAGAGCAAAAGGAAGCAACTACCAGTTCTGTCTCGAGTCGCTTGGGAGATACAGTGTTTTGTATTTTGTGACTATTGGGGGAAAAATGCCTATATACTTGACAAAAAGTCATTGATTCAGATCTGGGTTGTGCAAAAACTTCTACGAATTTTAGCTGCAAAGAATACAAAAAAAAAAAACTTGGACTGTTGCAAGTTCTTAAATGTGTCTCTACTCTAAGTGTGTCCTTCCTAGATAGATTGTGTTATTCAGATGCTTAGTGAAACATGTTTTTAGTTGGCAGCTTAGTCCTTTTCTGTGAAACAAGAAGTGGTATAAGCATGTTTTCTGATATGACCACCACCAAGTCTGAATGATCATCTGTCCAAGGGAAACTTGGGTTATTTGTACTTTGGTTTATTTTTTTTTTTGCTTCAAACATGTTGTTGTGGAGAAAAATAACTGTGAAGATGATTGAAGTCACAGGAGGGAAGTTTATTGCTTAAGCTTCAGTGTGGATTGAATAAGGGAAGATGTGATGACATAAGGTATAACTGAAAGAATACAATTATATGGAGACCTCGTAATTGTTTTTAGCAGACTTTGATGCAGGAAATATTAAAGAAACCTAAATTAATGTTGCTATTCAGAAGTACACCTGATCACTCCTTTGGGTTTGCTGTGGTGGTAATGCATTTTTCTTTGACAAGAAAAAGGACTGAAGTAACTTAATTGCTAATAAGTGATACTTGGCAATTTGTCCTTTTGACAATATGTAACAAGTGATTTTCTGTTTTATTTACTGTTAAATTTCCTTTTTATTATTTAACTTTGCTAGGGACATATAAATTTTAGTATTACTTCTAGTGCTTTGAGAGAGTTGTTGAATTTACATATTAATCAAGTCTGCAAGTAGAAAGTTATTTCAAGGACATCCAAATTAGACCAAGAGAGGAGTCACATATAATATCAGATAGTCTGAATTTTTTTCGTCTGATGGAGACATGCACTGAAAAATCAAACATGATTTCAGGTGTGTAAACTACTAAGTTTTGTATCCATTCACAAAGTTGTATACTGATTTTGAGAACCAGTCAACCAGCTATCAGTATTAGGGTTTTTCTCTGTGCATTTCCAACTAGCATTCTATATTCTATTCTATGTATTCTCTACCTTTTTGTATGTAAAATGCAAGGAAGTTCCGCCTCCCAGCCCAGGCTCTGTGTAATTAACTTCTTCGTATTAACCAGAATCAGAGACTTACGATATCCTTAAATGTTACACGACTCACTTTAAATTGGAATTAGTGTTTAAACGAGTATGGAAAATAATTTATCTAGAGTAAAAGGCATTATATTAGTATTTTCTCTAGTATAAAGTTGGCTTGGTTTGGCTCCTTTTTGCATGTGTGTTACACTGATGAATTACTGGATTTGAAGGACTCCCTCATGTAAAAAGAAATTGGAAAAGAATACTTGAAATTCACCTCAGGAAAATTATTTTTATTTTTAATCACTGATGTCAGATCCTGCCTTGTCAAATTGAAGCTGCTTTTTTCTGGTTGCTTTGATTGTGTAAACGATACAGGTTGTGTGGAACAAAGCACGAAATTAAAAGTGAGCACTAAATTAAACTGAATTCAACTGCTTTATTTTGGGGAACTTCCCTGGGGAAGAGGGAAAAGGCAGAGTAATTCAAGAAAAGGAGAGCATGAAATTCATAGATAGTAATGAACTGCCTCCAGGAAGGAAACTATGAACTCCTAAGAGAGTTGGCGGTAGTCCAAGTCCCTGTGATAATATTGAAGGTACTGGATGGATATTCATCTTATTCAGCCGTGTTCCATATTGTTACCCCATTGCCTCTGCTGTTCTCTGAGCCTCGGTGATGTGAGGAGGCATTTGAAGAGCTGCTGTAACTGCAGACAGGTATAACAATAGTGGTGGCAGCTGCTGTCCCCACTGCAGGGGCCAACCACTGAGTGCTGCTCTTTTCTTCTAACTACGGGAAACTTCACATCCTTGATGTTCATCCAGCCCCTCTCAGAAACATCCTGCATCACTTGATGCTTTCTTAACTCCAAAATGGAGAGCACACACAGAGCCAGATTTGGTGTGTGAGGAGGCCCCCCGGGAGGCCGTGCTGTTCACCTGTGCACAGGAACCTGTGCCCCAGACTAACTGGTATTTGGGCTCCTTTGACCCCTCTCAGGTTTGCCTGGGATGAGTGGACTTCTAGCGCCAGTGCTGTTGAAACTCCAAGTAAGAGTGCAGAATACATCACTTATGAATTACTGACAAAGTTTGATGTAGTTTGGGCATTTTGCATTACTCCCAGTTCGGAATACTGTGATTAGTTTGTACCTCTTGAGGGCTGTTCACCGAGGAACTAAACTGAGAACAAAAGTTAATGAGTGTTTTATTAGAATCAGTTGTCACAGGATCTCCCCTGACAGGAAAAAAGCTGACATAGAATTGTATTTGGTCCTATTGAGTTCAATATCAGAATTACATTGCAAGGCATGAGTCAAAATTATAACAATCTCTGTTCTTAATGGTCAAACTAATGCATTAGCAATGAGATGGACTCCTTGGAGAATATGGCAAAATAAAACAAAACGTCAATAAAATTTGATATACATGTCAGAAATTACATCGTGGGATTATTTTATTTTATTTTTTTCAGTTTAGAACACAATGACCTCTTGGCTTTGCTTTTCAGGTGGCTGAAATGCATGGGGAGCTGATTGAATTCAATGAGAGGCTGCACCGTGCCCTCATGGCTAAGGAAGCACTTGTGTCCCAGATGAGACAGGAACTAATTGATTTGAGAGGCCCGGTGAGTGTTTGTTTGTGGCACTGTAGAATATGGAATAAGCTCAGACTCATGATGTAATATATAACAGCTTATAAGAAATAACAGATCTGTGAGCAACACCTTACGTGGTATTTTTGATAGCATTTGATTCTTGTTTCTTTACAAAACTGTAAGCAAATTCCAGCATGAAGGACTCACAAGGGGTGATGTGTTCACAATCCTTCTGAATGATTTTGGTTTTCTTTTATTGTTTCTCAATAATAGTTTTTATTGGCATTTATAAAATTGAATGCTGAGTTGTAATTTCTTTATAATATTGTGCTTTCTTAATTGAAAAGAAAATATCCAGTGTGCGGGAATTATTTCTGTTTTGTAAACACAGGTCCCTGGAGATTTGAGTCAAACATCCGAAGATCAGAGTTTGTCAGATTTTGAAATGTAAGTTTTGTAATTCACGAATTTTTCTCTTTGTGCTGTCTTTACGGCAAAGAAGAATAAGCCAACAGATTCAATAATTTGCTTTTCCTATGTTATTTCCAATAACTAAATTCTTAACTGTGGTGTTCCGTGTTAAAAGTATGGAGAGCTGCACAGTCCATGCCTTGGTGTAGTTTTTAATAATGTTGTATGCAAGGAGTTTAGATTTAGCTGAGTTTTGTGGACCAAAATGTTGAGTTTGATGAAACAAATAATTTTTGTTTCATTCATATAATCAAATGTTGTCAAATCCATGCTGTGAAAAAAGAAACAAACCCCAGAAAACCTGCAGAAGGAATTGTCTCAGTGCTCTATTTCAGTTGGGTAAATTTTAGGGAACACTTTTAAATACAGCACATATAAAAAGTTCAGGCAGAACTCCCATTTTTCTGATACTTCACTTGAAATGTTAAGTTGCTTTGTTGATCACTTTGATCATTGTCTAAACCATTGGATGTGGTTGCTTTGCAATTCATACACATAAATACAATTCCCTATTTTAAGTTTTTCTCTCTCCTCCTCAGATCAAATCGTGCTCTAATTAATGTTTGGATTCCCTCAGTCTTTCTGCGTGGAAAAGCTGCTAATGCATTCCATGTTTATCAGGTAAGTGATAAGATATATCTCAACACAGATTTTGTGTGAACGTTTCTGACTGAAACAGAACACTTTAATAATTTTAAGATGTCCATATAATTTCATTAGAGATCAACTGCTTAACAGGCAGCAGTAACTTCATATATATTCAACCATAGGATTGTATTGATTATCCAAATAGCGTATTTTGAGGGTTGAGTTTTAGTAGTTTAATACTTAAAAGCATGCTAATAAGATGTCTGCATTGGTCAGGGAGTGCAACAATTCAGTTCTATTCTGATCAGTAATGATTTCTTCTTCAATGTGCATCTATATGTTTAATTTCGATTTTGGAGATAGCAATGACCAGAAATATTGCTTGACGGACAGACAGGTGTGGCTTACTGTAGTAGCTCAATTACAAACATTTGGAATGGTGAAACCAGTCTTCACTGTGTGTCACTGAATGTGTTCATAGTGTGCTCTGCTCAGGCAGGTCTGAATTTAGGAGTTGGTGCTCTAACCTGACTTGCAGTTGGGGCATTGAAACCTTGTACTGTTCCTTGATTCCTGGGTTCTCGACACTCTCCATGGTTAGAATGGCTGGGCAAACTTTAAACACTCTTTAATATGCTGTCCCAGGCTGTTTGGATTTCTCTATTTGGGAATTATTAGCAGCTGCAAAATTCCTCCACTTTTGTTGCAGCCACATGTAGTTAGTTCTGAACAAGACTGCTGAAGCTTGTTGACATTCCTCTCACTCTGAATGGTGGTTTTTGTAGAATTTTGAATCATTTATGGAGTGTTGGCAGATAGTTGTAGAATACAGGAAAACACCCACCTTTGGGCCAGTAATAGACAATGAAAAATAAGACTTTAGGTAATGGAAAGAAAAGCTGACAGTATGGAACAGTTAGTAATTTGTTCAAAACCATTGAATAATCAATCAAATTCAGATGCACAAGGGAGTGTGGAAACCTGACTTGTTGACAAGAGTGATTATTTTTGTCTTTCTGGCTTTCACATTCTGCTGTCACTGGCTACACATTCTCAAACCCAGACATCCGTTTGCTAACACAGAAATTATTAAAAGCCTCAGTATCTCGCCCCACCACATCTCTGCTGCTCTTCTGATGTAGCAGTTCCACGACCACTAGAAGAGCTCTGGTTTCTCCTGCTTGTTTCCCAGGTTGCTCTGTTTAATTCTTTTGGTCTGACCTCCCCAGTCCAGTAGGATTAAATGACTCACTGTGGTCCCTTCCAACCTGACCCATTCTGTGAATTCTTTGAAGAACTTACTGTCTTTTTAATTTCACTTGTAACTTGGTATCAAATTTATTTACTAAAGAGCTCAGTACTTGTCATGCAGTTTGAGTGAGCGTGACTATATGAGTGGCATCATGGAAATTATGCACAATTCAAATACACTGTAGATGTTCTGCACATTCTTTTTCAAAAGGAAAAAAAATACTGAGATAAACTAAGCTTCTCAGTTTGAAAGAGGTTCAGTTCTTTACCCAAAATCTGCTGGAGTGAGTAGAGGATTAGATGTTGCTCTAAGGCTTCATCTGTTACTTGTCATCAGCGGAAAACAAAGAACTTGTAATTGAAGGATAAACCTCTTGAGAATAGGAAAAAAGGAAGCAAAATATATTGCAAGTTTCTAAAAGATAGGAAATTCTGGACCTACAAAAAGACAATTTTGAGAATTTTATTGGTTTCTTTATGTCCACAGTATAAAATCCTAATGTTGGACATACACAGTGTGCAAAATTGGTATACTTAAAAAATGTACAAGTTCTTTTGAATATGCTCTATTCTTTACCTATTAAATATTTTTATATTTAATATATTTTTAATATATTTTATATATCCTATACCTATTTAATATTTTTACCTATTACAGTAGGAATTTACAGATATATATACTGTGAAAAGTTAAATATAGCTATCTAGAATAGACATAGGATGTAGTAAGACTGATTTGTCTTTAATTACAGAATAGTGCAGAATATCGTAGAATTCTTCTGGTGAACAGTTGTCCATTTGCTCAACTTTGTCTTTTAATTGTTCAAAAAAAGCAAGCAAGAATTATCTGTAGAAGTGACTTAAAGCTTCTGTAATTCTTATTAAACATTGATCACTGTACCTGTTGAGATCTTTCCTTCTGGACGAGTAGATTAATGGCATTCCTACCACTTTTTGATCTCAGTAACAGAGGCGTGACTGGGAAGAGTATCTCTCGGGCAAAAAGCTTTGTTTTCTGCCACTGTGCATGTGAAAAAAAGAGATTTTCGTAAATAAACATACACTCTGAGCGTAGTACATTAGGAAACATCTGAAGTGATTGCCACCTCTCTGATCATTTGTGTAGTCACGTGCTTGCTGAATATATGTTTTACATTTTATAGCGACCAGGAAAGCATTCATTTATAAAACTTCAATAACAGCACTGTGCATTTATCTTGTTAGATCTGTGCCAAAACATGTGCTCCTGATTACAGAGAATTTGATTCAATGTTGAAATTGTGGAAGAGGGTGTTTACCAGGCTACCAGTGTGTATTGAACAGACAAGGACTGGGGGTGCAATTAGGATAAATGATTGAGCTCATTTCCGAGAGTCCTCTTATTCATAATAAACATTATTTTTACTGCTTTATCATTTATTTCTCCAAAGGCAGAAAATTAAAAGGCTTGTATAACTCTTTGTATCAGCTGCATGGGAAATTACTGGTGGTATATCAATGTAAAGGAAAGTAGCAATACTGCAGAATGGTGATGTTAGTGAGAGCATTACCAACATCTTTTCAAGTTGAGAGTTCTCTGCAAGTACTTGAGTGACCATAACTTGAGGTGCAAAAACTGACTCTTGGTTGTGCTGGTTAATTCTGAGAAAAAGATGTCAAATGAACTTCGAAGAAAGCCGAAGTGTGCCAGTTGGAACAGGCAAAGTTTGAAATTTTGGGTTTGGTTAAGCGTGATTTTTAGGTACGCTAAGTACTGACAATTGTAGTTAAAGCTAATTGGAAATTAGCCTAAAGGTGCTTAACCTGACTGCAAATGAGATCGTGTGTGTAATGCTATTAAGGGCAGATGTGGTTACCAAATGAAGGTGTTACAGAAGGGCACGGACCTTGCCCACTGCTTTTCCAAATGCACTTCATGTAAATGTATTTCTAACATGGCTTGATTTCTTCTGCATTTTCTGTTATTGGAAAGCTAAAGAGATTGACCCCCTCTGCCCTCCTGTTATGAGGCACCTTGTTAACCTTTGGTGATTTGAAACTGTGCATCTCTGGAGCATTTCCCTTGCTGCAGAGAGCAGGACAGTGAGCCAGTGGAGACTCGCTATGTCACAATTAGTGTTGATGCACTTGAAACTTGTTGTGCCTCTTCTGTCCCTTTTTGCTTATAAATTAGCATTTTCTGGCAGAAAATAAACTATTGTGTACATATCACTTGCCTTGGAAATGACCAAAAGAGGGTGGATGGAATTGCAGAGCACCTCAGGTAGTTTGGAAAATGATGAACCTACCAGTTCCACGGTATCTGCCATCTGTTTCCATGGACTTATCAATCAGTGCTTCTTAAGAATATAAGAATTAGGAGAAATAAACCCAGGTTGCTGTGCCTCTGTGAAATCAAGGCCAATTTTGCACTTGTGCTTCTTAAACAGGAAAAGAAATTAATAACATGTTAATTTGCATATCAGGAGGAGCCTGACCTGGACAGGATAAGAACAGACTCCACAGGAATTGTGTTACGGTGTTTTGCTTTATTTTTTTAATTTATTGCAGATTTGCAATGCTGCTTTGAAGGGCATTTCAAAGCATTTCTTTTTGTGTCACAGTAACGTTTTGGTCTGTTTCAGATGTCATGTTCAAAATCAGCACATCTTTCATCCTTAAAAACACCCAGGTGTTGTTCTCGGGTGAATATAGACAGAAAAGTTTCCAGCTCCAGCACGCTGGTCACATGGTTTCAACCATCAAATAGTTCCTTAAATTTCTATTAAGGATTAAAGATTCTGGTCAAGCTCGGAACTCTGAAAGAAAGCAACATTTTATAATGAATCCTATTAGATGTGGAAATTTCTATCAGACCTCTGTATTTGTAGAGTTACGCTGCACTCTTGCAGTAATGTTTAACTGGCAGAATTAACTGGTTATGAATATTAAGGGCTTAAAAACAAGGTCTAGAAGCAGCCAAATTTTATGCCCAATTGGAATGACTGAGTTAAAGGGGACAGTTGTGAGCAGCAGATAATTCAGTGCTCACAGAGTAGCACTATCTAGTACTGTCTTAAAAATTAACAGAGCCATAGACCTATACCATTCACCTGTGGATCTTACAGCAATTAGAAGGTGTATAAATTTTAGGGAAAAAACTGTTTAGAATTGGATATGCACTTCAGTGCATTTATTAAGTTCAATTAAAAATATTTTTTCACTTGTTTTCTCAGAATATGAAGTAGTAACTGAAAAATGAACATTTTAAAATCTGTTTTCACCGGAATTATGGGTTCTTCCCATTCTGGATTGTTGCTTGTGGAGAATGAGCAGATTGTCTGTTTTAAATGAAATACCAGTAGCAGATCTTGTTGAACAAATAAAGAATAAATCTCCACATGCAGTGCACCAGGAGTTTAAAGGTGAAATAGGCTGAAAAATGACAGATAAGTAGCTTGTGACTTGCATACTAGAAGATTTTAATGTAGCTAATCTGACATAATTTTTAAAAGGGTTTAAGGAGGGCTGAAAACCAACTTGTTACAAATCATTGGGAAAGTGGTGGAAAAATAGAAAACTGTTTTGCTGTATATAATCTCTGGTTTATCTGTATGCAGTTCTAGTCCTCTCCAAAGAAATATATCAGAAATATAGGTGAAAAATGAGGCTTTTTCATCGAAGGAACATATTAGAAATTCTCAGCCTGCGTGAAAGACAACTGAGAGGGGAATACAATAGCAGTCTTTCAAATCGTGAAGGAAATGGAGAGGTTTTTAACTGTTTCAAAATGCAAATTGGAGCACCCATAGAAACTACTGCCTTGCAGTTTCAAAACAAGTGCATGACAGTGGTTTTCTCCACAACATATAATTGGGGTGAATACTGAAAGTTTGCATAGGTCTAGAAAATAATTGAGCTAATTGAATTGAAGAAAAACCAATCCAAACACAGAGATGTGACTTATTCCCTAGGAAATCCCTGGATAGCAATGTTTTAGAAGATAGGCAGTTTTTCTGGATGAATATCACTGTACCTTTTGTTCATATTTAAGTGTACTGAATAAAATATATTTTATAATTGACCAAGGAATTTTCTGAACTGTTGAAATCACTATACCTTGATGTGTGAGTAGGGTGCAAGAAACCTGGGGTATAAACTAAACATGAGTTACCCTTGGAATGTTTTGCTAATAATGACTAATTTAGTCCCAAAATAGAAATATTAAGTAGGATGATGAAATATCTTTCCTTTCACTAATGTTTATCTTCTGTGCATGGCAAGCTCATTGTAAATGTTTTCAGAGCACATCCTCTCTCTTTATACTTGCTCGGATTTGTTTTGCCTCAGGTTTAGTTTGTGACTGCTGTCGTGTCGTTCATTAGTGCTGATGGATTACTAGTACAATTAGTTTTGCACCCGAGTAGAGGAATTAATTAGATGACCAGTTGATGTGCTTATTACGAATCAACAAATCGTAAGGATTATTTAGACTTCACTGGATGAAATTATCTAGGCTGTGACAGGAGCTCAGACTGGATTGTCATAACTGGATCTTCGAGCAGGGACATCAGAGCAACTGCAGTTATCCAAAAGAAGGTTCAGAGGCTCATTCTTTTGCAAAATTTGTGGTGGTTATTACTGATTAGTTATAAGCATTAAAGGACCTAACCACATATGGAGAAACTAATAAATTTTGTACAAAGTAACAGTTAAGGAAGCCTAGTCCTTTAAACACGCAATTTAAATAATTGGTAACTTTGTGCTGGCAAAAGTCTTCTCTTCTAAACAGTGTGTCTTGTCTAGTTAACTAGTTGCTTCCTGGTGACTGCTCTTGGTGATCTGTGCAGTCTGATGCCCATCTTTTTTGTATAGCAGATGCTGCTCAGTCAACCTACCGTTAGAAAATAATTTCTGGTCTAATATATTCTCAAGGATAAAGACAGAATCCAGATCAGAATAAAAAATAATTTTGCATTTACATTTTACCTCTAGATGGTGATAGTTAGATGCAGTTCCTTTAGTGTCTGTGAAGCAAGTTGATTATTGCAATAACATTATTTTGTCATATTTCTCAACTGTAGAGTATCTCGCTATTTTCTGTCTACATATGGATTCCACTTTCCTGTGAAGTGTACAGCAAATGCCATTAGTCATGCCTTTTGTTGCTATAATTACCAATGCCTGACACTTAAGATAATGAAACTGAGATTTTATGATTCTTAAAGTGATATCAATATTTAAAATGGCTTCTTGCAAATATGCCTTGTTTGCTGAGTAGTGAACACTTTAGATTATAAACCAAATAAGACTAAAGATTAACATGCTAATCAGATAAGACTGTTACCATTTGCATATGAATAGGACTCCCTAAGATTAAAATCAATGAACATTTCTTACAATTTTTTTATTCTTTAGACTATCTTCAGTCTTACTCTTTAATACTGACCAACATATTTGCTCCTAATATTTCTTTTTCTGTTACTTGAAATGATGTTTTCCTCTCCACTCTCTCTCTGAAAGAGGAGCATTATCCCTTTCATATGGAGGGGCTGTTAGCACAGAATTGTTTTGGTTGGAAAACACCTTTGCATCATCGAGTCCAACCATCAACCCAGCACTGCCAAGTCCACCACTCAGCCATGTCCTTCAGTGCCACATCTGCACGTCTTTTAAATCCCTCCAGAGACGGTGCCTCCACTCCTTCCCTGGGCACCTGTGCCCGGGCTTGACAACCTGAGGGTTGACCTTTAGCTTACACCCAAGCCAGCAGAGCCTTAGTGTTTCATCACGGGTGGAAGCCTTACCGATGGAAGGCCATGCGCTGGCAGACAGTAGCTGAAAGGTAAGCGAAGAGTTGCAAAAATCAAACCCACCATTGAATTTAATTCTCCCGATGTGTGATGAATTGCATGGCTGTAGCAGCTGCAGCGCTAAGCAGGCAAAAAGGAGAAATAAATAGTCTTCTAATCATGTTCCATTTCAGCGCAGCTCAGGGCAAGGAGAGAAGAAAATGAAGTAGAATGATTTGGAGAATTTGATAGAAAAATACGGCTCGTGCCGTGCTGAAAGAGAGTGGTTTTAGAGGCCACAAGCCAAAAAGGTTGAATATCCCACTTTTTCTGCAGTGGGATCCAGGAATGTGTCAGAGAAGCATAAGAGAAAGCATAAAGGAGGAAAATATTTAAATAACTGGAATGGAGGGAGTATACAAAGATGAGATCAGTCTTTGGAGACTTTTATGATTATTTATTTTCTAAAGGAGACCATAATACAACTTAATACATTGATTTGCGTATTGAAATGCTGAATTCAAAAAAATACTAGGAAATTAAAAATAGAATTTTTATTTTCAGATTCTTTTAGAACTACTACAGAAAGAAGCAAATAATTTAGATCCAATTAATAACTCAAATAAATATTAGCTATCTTGTTCAGAAATGGATTGGTGAGCCTCCTTTCCCATGCCAGAGCACCCAAAATATTCCATTTGGAGAAAAAGGCAGCACTGCTGTCATTTTACCTATTTTTGCTTCTGCAGAAACTTCTTTCACTGCAGCAGTTGTCCTGCATTGCAATGACCGTATTGGTTCAAAGTGAAATGATGCTAATTATTTTGGGTTATTATAGGTCATATTTCACTGTCAAAATGAACTTATTATGTTATTATTTTTTTTGTTTTGTTTTTTTTTTTTGTTTGTTTGTTTTCGGTGCTGATTTGATTTGTATATAAAAAGACAAAAAATATTGGTTCCATCCAGCAAAAGCAACGGCAATGGTGCCTTTGTTCTTTAGGGAGCAGTCCCTGCAGTGCTGTTCTGGGGAGCAGAAGCAGAACTGGGACTGCAGAAGCCCCTTGAACGTTACTCTGCACAGGTGTCATTGGGTGGATAAGCCTAAAATGCAGGACAGTTTTCTGTTTAGTAGAGCAATGTTGGCTGTTTTTAAGGCTCGTGCTTTGATGTGCACCGTGTCACATATTTGACACCGTATTGTTCATTTTTTTCTGAACTAAATAACAAAACCTTGAAGATTTAACATAACAAAATGTATTGGAGTATTTGCAGTCTTTGTGCAAGGAGATAAAATGGTCATATTGAGATAAAAGCTTATTCACTTTAATTCCTGTTATGTCTCTATGGCACACAAAAAGCTGCTCATATCACAGCTGAAAAGTTTCATTGTTCCATTTGTTTTTCATTATGCAGAAATTCTTAAATTGGATCATTTTCAAAGGGGGAACTTAACCATAAATACAGTCCTGCAGCTGTGTCAAAATACAACTTGCATTTGTATTCATTTCTCACACTTCAGAGGTAACTTTGGAGAATTGAGCTTGAATTTATATTCTAAACAGAATCCCATTCTTCTGAAGTAAAGTCAAGAAATGAAATCCTTTTTTTCCCATATACTTCCCCTTTGGATTCATACCTTTTACTTCTTCTCTATGTTTTGAGTGCAGATATATATAATTTTGATAGAAACCTACTAAACAGATTGAAATATTTCACTCCTATTTCATAATGTGCTTTCCTGAGAGGAAAAAAGCATAGTTCCAATCCACTGAAAACCATTATTTCTTAAACAGTGAACTTTGATCGAAAGCTCTTTAATTTAGTGTTCCTGAATAATTAAGATGTACGTTAAAGTTGAGGCAGAGTTTTAAGAATTAAAAAAACCTTTATTAGTGTAAAGGTAAAACTATGGATCAATGGTACTCCAAACTTTAGAGTGTTATTTAAAAGCAAGTGTAAAGATAAAACTCACCAGTCAAGCTTAGCTGAGTTAACAGTGAAAAATAACGGTGCCAATGTGCATGTAATGTTTTTGTATTCATGCTGATTGGGTTGTCTCTACCAAACCAGTTGCTAATTTTTCTCTTTATTGTCACATGCTTGAGCTTTGATTTGAAAGTATGTAACAAACAGGAGGACCTCCAGAAAACTCTCTTTTATTAGTGAGGGAAAGGAAGTTAGAAATACAGTAATGTAGAAATAGTAGTTTTTCCTCTCACTCTTTTTTTATCCCCTGGTAATACCTACTGAGGTGGCAAAGGTCACAGTAGCTTCCTTAGTGTAGATCAGTCTCTTTTGCATTCCTTATGCTGCCCAACAGTTTTTTTTTTTCCCATGCTTCTAAGAAAGCTGTGACCTTGTCCAGCCTAGGATTTGTTCTTTACAAACATTCTCAGTGTTCCTGATGTCCTTTGAAGTGTTCTGCTGCTGAAATGTCCCGAGTTCTCTTGCATCTTGTGCCGCTGAATTTTATATGTGGCTTAGTAGAGTTTCACTACTCACCTTCCATTAGCATTATTCCCTCCCTTTCTGACATTTTTCTTGCCTCAGGAATGGGCCATGGACTCACAAGGACTTTAACTTCAGTATTTTTGTATTTGTGGAGCTCATATCAAGGGTTCTCAGGCTAGAATTTATTTTTCTTTATGTATTCAGACCCCTGTTTGTGGGGAGGATTCGGGAGTAACTCCATTCAGGAGAGATCCTTCCTGATGTTTAATATGCAAATTCTATAACCATGAGTGTCCTTGCAACAGAAGAAGGTCCTGTAACATCCCCGTCAGTGGCCCTTGCTACCCCCTGTACTGAGAGGGGCACAAAAGGGAATCCTCAATATACCAATCTATATTTTTGCATCAAAAAGTAAAGCACCCTCATTAGACTCCTACAGACCTGAAGGACGAGTGTTGGTTGGAGGCATTTGCTCCATGAACACTGGAAATGGAGCAAGTTGGAATTTTGGCGTTTGTCCTTTATTTTCCTCGGGCTTTCCTGCATAAGTAGCAAGGAACTGTGTCAACTGTTACTAGTGTGTTACCAGGACTTGTGAACAGCCCTTTGGGCTCACAACTGCTTAGAAGATTTCTTAACCTATTAAAGAAACTTCTGGCTCGAAAAGCAGGACCGTGGGAGTAGGATTTTTCATTTCAGTATGCAATCATTAAACCGGTGCTTTCAAATTAATTCTCAGAAGATTTTTGGCATTACAGTACTATTAAGTTAGCAGGTTGTTGGCTGATAAACACAATATTAAATTGCTACTGTTATTGCTATTGCTCTCCAAATCTTTGACTTCAGATGTGTTTGTGATGAGAAAATAACAGACTAATTCATTATACATACTTATTAACTGAAATTTTTCTTGGAGCTGCTGTAAATCATAGCTACAGAAAAGTTACCAATCAATCATGGGAGGTTACCAAATACATGGGAGACCTAAATGGAACGTGCTCCTAAATTACAAAGAAGCTAGTTAACTAATATTTTGATATTCAAGAGAATATTAAAGTAAAATCTTTTGTCTACAAACATATAAGCATTATAACAGTGATTTTGATTGAGTCTGTAAGTTTTCATTACCTTGAAAATTACTTAACCAGGTTTAGGAAGTGGATGATATCAGGAAAACACGGGCATTAGAAAAGAAATCTAATGATTTAGAATTGATTTTTTTTTTTTAATTGATCAGAGAATAAGGACTAAGAGTAGTCCTTTAAACTTTCTGTAATGTGATCTTAAAATAATTATGTGTCATTTGCAAAGGTATTTGCTGTAGCAAAAGGTGGTGTTGCTCTGGGGTGCAGCGTGATAATTTGGGACAAACAGACACAAAAATGTCTATTGGCAACTGCAGATTTCACTCATTTCCTGTCAAAAGACCGCGAAGGAAATTGTGGATACCTTGAAGACGATGGGAAAAGTCCTGATGACTTTTGGCACAATTTCAAACCATGCATCTCAAGTCACTTGATTTAGTATTGTTTCAAAATTTTGTCTGCAAGAATAATCCTTCCCTGATCTTCCTGTGCTGGTATGATCTGTATTTGAGGTAGAAGGGGATAACTGTATACCTTAAATGACTACACTAGGATAAGTTTATCCAAATAATTTTATATTTAATATTTACTTCGTTTGATTTCCCAGCTGAATTTGCATTGTCTTGCAACAGCTTGGCAAGGGAATAGTATTCTCTTCTGAGACAATGAAGGTTTAAATCTGTACTGCATCATGAACTTTAATATACCTTTCATACTCTGTTATATAATTGTCAATAAATTCAATGTGGCACAGGGCTCCAAATGTTGCATTTTCATTTCTTACTGTCTAAATTAAATCAATATCTATGTACATAGAAGAACAGTAAGAAATTTTCTTGTGGTTTTATCTGAGAAATTAATCTATGGTTTTGCAGTCCTTAAAAATTTCAATTACAGTGTACAGGATTCCTTAATTAGTTAACTATGGGTTACAGCTTAACAGGTAATGTTGAACTGCATGATTCACCGGATCACATGTGCAAGGATAACTGCCTAGTTAAATTAAGATTTCCATATTAAATGACTTAGTTAAAAATAATTGAAGTTTTTTTCTTTTTCGTTCCCGCCCCCTGTAGGGAAATTGAATCGTGAATCTTGGGAATGTATACAAAATTCCAAACAATGTGAGAACATTGTTGGAAGTGAGAACAGACAGGGAGAGGGGTTAGAGCTGGGCGAATAAAAATTTTAATATAGTTTTTACTACGCTAAATAAACTTTATTAGAATTGTGCAAAATACTTACATCTCGTATATCCCTTCATTTGCCTTGAAAGATGTACTTAATTGTTCAAGCAGATGGTCCTGTAGGAGTTTAATTATCCTGGTTTTATTTTCAAAGTGAAAAAGAAATCTGAATACCTCTTGCAGACTTACTATTGTGGTTCCATCATTCCACTGTCTTGAATTCTTGTCACCAAAACTGGCTGAAGTTTTGTTTACATCTGCATTTGTAATTCGCACAATACTCTGAATCTTTCGAATTCTTAGATGTGCTAGTTTTGGAATGATAGTGTTCTTTCTTTGGAATTGTAGTATTCCTGTAGAAAATGTATTAATATTTTCGACACTGAAATAGTCTAATTTGGCAGAATGGTGTCTGCATGGTAGGATCGTATTTTGTTGCAAGGACAGAAGCCTCCAATAAATTTGAAAAACTAGGTGTCTGAAGGAATAAAAGGACTTGATAAGGACCAAACTGAAGGAAGGCTGCATGAGCTGCTTTCGTGGGAGGAGACATTCACTTGACATCCCTTGACCTCTGAAATACCACAAGTCCTTAGGAAAAGGTAATTTTTTTTTTAAAGGGCTTATCAAATGTAGAGGAGAAGGACCATGTTAATGTTTCAATCTCCAGGAAAAGCTGCAATTCACCGTTGAAATCGGCCGCATGGAAACCCCAAGTTCATTTTTTCTGAGTACTCCCAAAAATGCAGTTGTTATTCCCACTCCTCGGTGTTGCTTTTGCACATAAGGGTTCTCCTGATCCGTGTCTTACAGTTTCCTAATAAATTGCTGGAGTTCTGTGGAGCAGCAGGGCAGTGCAGTGCCATCAGTACCATTTCAGCTTCATTTCTGGTGCAGAATACTGAGATTATTGACACACACACCAGAATTAATAAGCTACAGATTCTATACAGCAGCTAAGGAAAAGGTCACTCTGGATCTTGAGTTCTGAGTCTGGGCTTAGAGTTTCTGATGTGCTGTTTCAGCATTATTTTACACTGTAGGTTCATTCCTGTCGAGGAAAAGTTATTCCCCTGGAAAAGAGTGAAAACTCAATTTTCTGCAAGAATATTTCACTTCTCCCTGAAATTTTCCCAGAGAATGTGAATATTTAGCTTGTAATTGGTAATATGCTCATGAAATAATGAGTGGCAAACAAAAGCAGAATCACAAAAACTACAGCTGTGTTAAATTATACTTAATGTCTTATACAAGCAGAAAGAATGAACTGTGTTTATTTTCCAAACAATAAAATTTCTAGTTTAGTTTTCGATGTAATTTTGTTAGGAAGTAAATTAAGTTTCATACTTGGGATAAAATTATGTTTTGCAATTCCGATGCTACAAAGCTAATTTCCAAAGTTGAAAAACTGTGTTGAGGACCTAGAAATCAATTTTATAGTGGTATTAAATGATTTTTTTTTTTTCCCCCCCTTTGGTCACTGGGTATAGCAGAATACGCTGGAAACCATGGTAACAAAAAGTGCTGCCATGGTTGCCCCAGAGCCATGTTCAAATGAGCAAGCTGTATTTGTCTTGATTAAGAGAAAGAAAGAAAAATAAAAGGAAAAGAGAGAGAATAAGGTTAATGACCTGTACAATAGAAACAGCAAAGGCACAGCCAGAGCTCTACCGGTGGCTCCGTGATCTTGGAAGTTCTCGTGCTGTTGCATCACATGAGACTTTGAAGAGTGAGGAGACACCTGGTCTCAGGGTTTGTCTTTACCCTAATTCCATCCCTGTCTGTGTTTTGCAGGTTTATATCAGGATAAAGGATGACGAATGGAATGTTTATCGAAGATATGCAGAGTTCAGAAGCTTGCATCATAAATTACAGAGCAAATACCAGCAAGTGAGGACTTTTAACTTTCCACCAAAAAAGGCCATTGGAAACAAGGTACTTGAAAGAACTCACAGTATCAGTAAAAGTTGGGGGAAAAAAACCTCTCTCATCCATACACCAAAAAAAGATGTGACTCATTAATGTTGTTACACCTGCTAGACAGCACCTGCTATTTTTATGCAGACTTTCCCCTTGCCAGGTGCAGGTTCACTGATGTAGGTAATGCATTGATTTTTCCACTTACTGAAAAGAAAACGGGTTCTGTCGAATGAAATATTCATGACATACACAATAAACAAGGGCACAAAACCTCAAAAACTGCGCTGGACAGCTCCATGTGTAAAATGAAATCTCTACTCCATTGCTTTTCAAAAAAATGGCAGCAATTAACAGTGGTGAGTAATTCATTAAATGTTTCTGTCCCCATTTTGTGTTAGAAAAATCATCTTTGCTAATGTGTATGAGAGAATATAAAATCTCAAAAGCGACCAGAAAAAAAAATGATAAATTCCTTGCGTTCGGGTGTCAATGAATGTGGACTGTGAGTGTTTAAAGGTAGTAACCGATCTGATTCCAGTGGTTTCCCACGTGTCCTGCAAAAATGAGCAGGTGAGCTTGGCACGTGCTGTGAAAGGGCAGTAAAGCACATAATCTGCAATGTGTGGTGGTGATATAAATATATTAAAATTAATCAGTAAAACCTTCAGGTCTGTTTGCTTGGCATAAATTCCACTGTTAATGTGGTTGTTCATTGCCTGCTAACCTGAGAAATGAAAATACTTATGAGATCTTTTCTGGGTTTTTTTTTCGTCTGTTAGGAGTTCATGCATTTTTCATTTAATTTTTAGTGGATGGTTTTAATAGACACAATGTATTTTCTTCTTTTCTTTCTTTCTTTCTAACTAATTCTTCTTTTTTGAAGTGATGGAGTATCAACCACTTCAGTAAATTACAAAAGCCGCCTTTTAAGCTTTTTTTTTTGACGGTCTTTCATCCTTAATTACTTGAAATACTAATTGAGTTACAAATTCAGTCGCACAATTGATGCATACAAAATTATCAGTTGAACAACTCATTAAAAAATTTACATTGCTTCTTATTTTCGTGCTTCAGCTTCGAGCCAAAGTTCTACCTTAATCCTGCACAAATCCACAAGCACTTTCTCTCATATCAGGGCTCAAAAAAAGTATCTTTTTGCAGTAAGAGAGGGGTGCCATCCATTGGACTCCTTAAAGACTGCTATGATGAGACATGAGAGAGTTGTGATTATACTTCTGTGTATTAGTTTAGTGATGATAAGCTAATATTTAGTTTATTAGTGATTATACTTCTGGCTACCTGGTGTAAATAACTTGGGGGTCAGAGAGTGATGCTTTCACAGCTTTGCAAGAGCTTTAACCTCAGTTTGTCACACAAGAGCTTATTTGCACAACACATTGTGTAGGTCTATCTTTGTCCTTTCAGTGGTGCTGTTTTCTGTGTATGTCACAGTATGTGTTGCCTTCAGGAATATTGGCTCATTTTATGCAGTAGCTCGTCAGAAAAGTAGCTTTCTGGGTGACTGACTGCGATGGATTAATGGCCTGGAGATGACCCTCCCTTCCATGGCAGAGCAAGTTGAAGGTTTCAAAGGGAAGTGTCGAAGTATCAGTGTAAAATTAATTGATTCACATGGGTGTGTCTGTCGTGGAATTCTGTAGAACTTTCGGTTCAGGATGAGGAGTTTGTGCCGGACGTTACACCTGCAAATGTTTGGCAACAAACATTAGAAGAGATATTGCCAACACTACTTTTTTTCATGCTGCTTTTTTTAACTTCAGTGGCTACCAAAGCACGTTCCCTTTTAGATATGCACTTAGATTTCAGTAGGTGTTTTTTCTCTCTGATATTAGTTTTACTGTTTCTGATAGAATTGGAGCTGTTTTTCCATTCCTAGATTAATCATTACAATCTTGAATCAGTGCCTGAAGAGCAGTTTCAGTAGCTGAATTCTCCTAACAAAAGCATCTCTTACGTCAGTCTGTGGTTTTCATATCCTTTCAAAGTCCTCGGTGTTATTAGATGCCCAAATAACTTATCAGTAAAAAACTTGTCCTCCATGTGTCAATAGCTAAAAATCACTATTTTACAACTTTTGGAAGATGGTGTCGGTGCTTTTATATCCTTCAGGTTGGTCCCTGAATGATGTTATTCGTTGCATGTCTTCAATACACTGGTTGGTACCGTGAGGCTGATGAAGGTGATTCTGAACATTAGTGGCATCAAAAGCTCCTGCTGTAATTGATGCCAGCACTATATTTGGTGTTCGGTGACATGTCTCACATTTAGGGAACCTCCAAGACCACAAGAGGACACCATATTCTACAGAACAACCTAAAATCACTCCTGCAGAGTGACAAATACTGACCAGTGTTTTGCGATACAAAATATTGGAGCTCCAAGAAGGGGGTTTGACTAGAAGTGATAATGTAGAAAAATACATGGAGAAGTATTAATTTTCGTGCACAGTTTTCCTGCTTACTGCAGTAGAAGTCAAGGCAGATCAGATTCAAATGCAAAGTTGAGTTTGATGTCGGGAAAATACAAAAGGAAAGCGGAATTTCAGCTGAATGAGGATTTTAAAAAGTCAGAAAATCAAGTATTATTGCATATATACAGCGGAATTTGAAAATATTTAACGATTATAAACCGATATTTTGAGAATATAATATATTCATTCTGATTATGATGTTTTAAATGTATTTTTGCCTTTCATTTGTTTGCCTTCGGTTGGGACAATTTGTCTTAAGAGTTCATGTTCATGATCTTTCTGTGTATTATGTATATAGGATTAGAAACTAGCTTTAAGAAACATAGGTTTAATATACAGAAAACCAATGAGCTGAAAATTTAACTGAGAAGAGGAAGGAATACTGCTTTGGCCAAGTAACCTTTTTTCAATTACAAAGAAGAGTGTGTATTTGCCTTTCAGGTTGGTAAACTCATTTTCTGTGTATTAGTTTAACATTTGAATTTAGTAATTTGAAACCAACATAAAGCAATGAAGAAAATAATTTGATTTCTGAATGTTGCTTTGAACCAAGTTAGAGCAGATATTTACCAAAGGAAAATATAACAATAATGCTTGCAAGATTCCATGTGTTAATTTTCATATATACTTTTCCCCATGCTGTATATCTTCTACTAAAGGTATTTCAGTGCTGGTAGGAAATAGTTGTCAGGATCTTTATAAGTAATCCTAGCAAGAATAAGTGTTCTTATTTCAGTTTATTTATGCTCTGTTTGAGCAAAACCAAGGGAGATATTTGTTCTCTTTGCATTGTGTGTATAAGAGAAATGTCCTATTCTCATCATATATTTTGTACTTCTTTTTTAAACTGCAGATCATTTTATTTAAAACTCACAAATTTCAAGAGTATTTTTAACACTTGAACTGTTCAATTTTGTAACTTAAAAAATGCTCCCCATGTACCTGCCTGGGTTGTGATTTGCTCAGTATTTTATATTTTGCTCTATATACCAAGATTTGTAATTTCAAGCTATGATCTTTCCTGCATGAAATAGATTTATGCCTTTTAGCAAGCCTTCAGGTGCTTTGGGTCTTTTGAACTCATCCTTCCATTATCTCAGTTTTTATCTTCGTGACTCTTGCCTTCCTGTCAGGAATGCCTGAAGGACAGCCCTGTTTCCAAGGCTGGAGCGTGCCCAGTTATGTGAAGCTCATGAAGAGAAGCTCCATACGAACATAAAACTTGGTTGCAAAGGGTTCCCTGTATGTTCTTGCATAGAAATATACCTCAATTTTTTTCATTTAAGATAAGCCCTTACATTTAGGTTCTGAACCTTTGTTGGTGCTGTGTTGGTGTCTTAATTTCAGACTAATGGTTAAGTAATAATACTTAGTTACTGGACTTATTATTCTATTTTTTTTTTAATATTGCAGCATCCTTAAATTCTCTGTAGCTATTTCTGCACTGGGCAGATTATAGTAACCAAGTAAAGATGTAATTAAGAATCCTTTTGCAAGAGTATTGTCCCAATAGAGGGCATATCAAAATAGAAATGGTTCTGTACTTCCACTGAAGGGGGGAATTCAGTGATTGTCTGAGTAGAAACTGGATCAGGTACCTTTGCACTGAGTGCTGACTTGACTGCATGATATCCTTTGCTTTCCTTTAAAACACTGGATACCCCATATGGAAAGAATAAACGGCACTCTTCTGAGATCAGAAGAGTGACTTTGTTGTGACTCCTCAGCTGTGTCGGAAGAACAATACAGAAATCTAAAATAAGTTTTCTGTCTGGGAGAAAATGTTGAGAGCAACATAATTCATCACTTTTTGCCCATGCAACTGAAGTCTGGCAGCTGTATCTGTAGCCAAATGTAAGTTCAATAAAATAAATATGTCCCTCTCACCTGTCAGTGACCAAGGAACTGTAGATTATTTTATGTACTTATTTTAAAGTACATATTATGTTAAAAATTCAAACATTATGCTCATACATTTAAAAAGGTGTATACATATGTACACCTTTGTGTGCATATGCAACATCAGACAGCATTTAGGATATATAAGGAATTGGCTTCTGGAATGTATCCTGTAATTCTGCAAGTTCTATTCCCCAGCAGCTCTGTCTTTCCCCCATTTATGTCAGTGGAAATGCTGCCTTTGCAGGATGGATTCCATTTCTTTTGTTCCCAACAGCATAGCTGTGTTTTATCAGTCCGTTGGCCTCTTGCTGAAGATAGTGAAGAGTTTAAGTCTGCAGGACAACTGTTTTAGGATTAATAGATGTAGAAAGTGAAGATTTTATTGCAAATATAACAACGTACCTTGCTCTTGTGCTTATAATGCTTATTGGTTTTTAGAAGTTTGTCATGTAAAGAATTATCAGACTCTGTGTGTGTGTGTATATATATATGTGAAGTAATTTGAAGCCATTCAAATTAGAGCTTGAGTGGTAACATCTCTGCTCTTGAGGGTTTCACTGGTGTCATTGATGGGTAACCCCTGGGATGTATTTCCTCACTCTAAAAAGTTGAGGTGCCATTTTCAGAGAGCAGGACTTGACTCTTCAGAGAGGAGAACCCTCCTAAATCTGCTTTTTAGACCAGATGATGGGGCAACTAAAGTCCTTTTGGAAAGGGATAAAAGGAGAAGAATCATGAGAGGATCAAGGTTTTTTAAGGAACACACACACAACCCCCTCCCGCGTAAAGTATGTATTTTAAAATAGGAAGTATAACAATTCATATTTAACTGGTACATAGACAACAGAAGAAATATGGAATGATGAAAGAAGATAATGCTGAAAGAATCTTAGGGAAGGAAGTAACTTCATTTTAGATTTGTGTTGGTTTGTGTCCCGATTCAGCAAAGCACTTTGGGACATCCTAAAATTTAAGTATGTGCTTGACTTGCATTGAAACTGGAAGTACAGATATATGTGCTTTTGTACTTTATGGGCTTTAGTAGCTCATAGAAACTACCCTTTATCAGATTAGTTTGTCAAAGTCAAACTGTCAAAGGGCACCGAGAAGAAAGTACAACTTGCAGCTAATGCACTTGGAACAGTGGGTTAAATACTATTTCTTAGTGCTAAGCTTTGATATCCCCTGTCTTCAAGTAGAAATGGTAGAAAATTATGACTCTCTGATGTTTCAGCATTGGAATATTATTAAAGGAGAAAAGCTTTGGAAATATAAATCCTTCAGTTATGCATTAAAAGTCTGAATTTAAAGGTTGCATTCATTAATGCTTTCTTAATTTATGGATGATGTAATATGGAAGCTTAAATTATTATTCTTGATTTTCGAAGTGAGTAGATTTTAGTTTTCAGCCCTCTTAGTGGACTTAACTAGTGTATTGAGTTATTTTCATACACTCTTTGGCCTTGTGGGCTTTAGGAAGAACTGTAGCTAATATAAATTTGACAGATATGCTTGTGCTATAATGTGGATAAAAAGAAAAGGAAGGGTTCCATTTGTATTGTGTTTAAATCAGGAAAGGAAGTCAGATTTATCTTATCTATGTAGCTCTATGTGTTAATTCTGTAACACTGTTTTTATGGCACTCTAAAGCCACAAAAGAAACCTTTTCCTCTAAATCAACCATGTAACTTCATAGCTGGAAAGTTCAATTCTCAAAGAAGTATGAGCTTTAAATAGCCATTGGGATTAAACAAATACCATCTAGTTTTCAAGTATGTAACTTAATTGAAGTACAATACAAATAGACATAAAAAGAATTTCACAACTCTGCATAATCATTAAGTTCTCTGGTCACAGCACACCTCTTCCCTGACACTGTCACCTGCACACTAAGGGGGAATACAGAGTATTTCAGATTGTGAATCCAGATCCTCAGGGTTTTTTACTGCATAAGAGTGCAGTTGATATATTATGTATACAGCACTAAGAAAAGAGCATTCAGTTCTTCTTCATTTCCATTTTTTTGTCGTATCGCTATCTAAGAGAAGAGAAATAAGTCAGCAGGAAATGGTTGGCTTTTATGTGACAAATACTTCATAGCAGACGCTTCTCATTGTGTGGTGTGAAATGTCTGGGTTACCTGAGGCTCAGCATGAAGGTTAAATCCAGCACAGTGCAGAGCAGCATATTTCGTTTTCAGTGGTTTAATTTAAAAGGTAAACAGTTCACCAACTCTTACTTCTCTATCTCTTTCAGAATGTCTCACTGAATTAATCTGTTCGTTTCAAGGAAATGGTGAATTAACTCTTTGTCTTTCCAATTTAAAAAAAATGTGCTGCTAATTACTGCTGAAGTTTAGAAATAAGGAATACAGACTGTTTAGGGGTCTACAAAACAAAACCTTGCCTGTCGAGGTTTTTTTTATTCTTGCTGTCTTGTAATGCTGTAATTAAGAGGAGCAATTTACCCTCAGAAATTATTGAATCTAGAGCCCATAGAAACGGTTCAGATGGTGTTGCTTTACATCATGACATTATGGGGAAAAAAAAGAAAGTCATTTACATGCTGCTTGGACAACTGCTAGATAAAAATATGGCAGTTTTATAACAACTCATGCGTCATTTAGATATTCTAGTAGCCTCCTGGTATAAAATGAAAATATAAAAATAATGTTCTAAATTTGTTTCTTATTGTGATGATGATGCTAAATTACCAAGTTACTTGGATTAATAAACTTCCTTTCAGAGAGACCTTAGCAGGGACACCTAATTACAAAAATAAAAGTAAAGCCCTTCTTTTTCGGAATTTGAAATTTTACCCACATTTTTCTCTTTCTGTACCTATCAATATGCTTGATTTTACACCCCTCCTCCTCCCTGAAATGTATTGTTTTATAAATATTGGCAAATTTTCATCTTACTTGCTCTACAGCTTTTTGGGCAATTGCTAGTACTAAAGATATTCAGTGTTAATTTTTTTTAAAAAGAAAACTGTTGAATACTTCAAACTGTGTGAAAGGCTGGAGGCACTTCCTGCACAAAAAAAATCTCATTTTCATTATTGTACCAAGTAAAATATCTTTGCATGAAGGCACAATAAATAATGGGCACTTAATGTCAATATTCCCCATTCATTCAGTTTTTATTTTAGAAAACAGATTTGTCCTATTGGAGTGTATATAAATAAAATTTCTCTTAAAGGAGAATCTAGTTTTTACGTGAGGATAAAGTTTTTATTTTAGTATTAGATTTTTTTAAGGGAAGCATACTATATATGCAAGCTTGTATACTGTAAGCACTGTCTGTACCATGTGTCTGAAGGGTTTTGAGGGGTTTTTTTGGTTGTTTTAAAGTTAGAGTCTGTCTTTATTGGTCTTCAGGGCATTTTCAAATCTGATTAAAGAAAGAAATTAAAGAAGAAAACTGCAGTGTTGTGGGGAAGCACTGAACTGAGACACATTTTAACTAATATTGTTGATAGTTATTACTGTAATACAGGCTATTGAGAAAATGGATCTCAATTTCCTGAACTGTTGTAGTCTGCAGAATCTCTGGAATAAAGTTTATGGAGTAGGCTGACAATACTTCATCTGAGGGGGAAACAGAAACAGGGTTTCCCTGTTCAATGGCTGAACAAAAGATAAGCCCTGGGGGTCTTGCTATGGGCTGCAGTTTGTTATTGATGCTTTTTAATGAACAGTTGATTCCTCATCAGTCGACGAATTAACACATGGTTGGCATCTATGTCTTTAAATAGCAAAATGTTTAGATGACACTGGATTTTGTTAGATAACATCACCAGCTGAGCTCTTTTCCTAACAGTGGCATTAAGCACAACACTTACAAGGGATCAGTTTTAGGTTTATTCTCAAGCAGTCTTTTTTACTGTCGGTATATTCATTCATTTTTGACACGTTTTTCTTGAAGAGGATTTGGAGGAAGTGTAGTCTTTTGGAGGGATGATAAATTACTACCTTGAAAATGCCAGGTATCTTAAGAAACCTGTTTGGTTCGAGGACCCTGTAAATTACCAAACCAATTTAGAGAGGTACAGGACATGGTTTGATTGAGCTCTGTTACAGGGGGAGAAGAATTTATCAGACTGGAATTGTCTCTTGTGTGAACGGCTCTACATGTGCTGCAGGAGATGCCTCACGTCTCAAAAGATTAGAAATGCTGATTAAAATGTTGCAGTTTTCCACGTAAATTTGTGTGAGATTGAGGGCATCGCAGCACTGTAGCTCACCCTTAACGTGGCTGCCGCTGGATGGGTTTGCAGCAATGCCTCTTTCAAACAACTTTATCTAAAAGCATTGTTTGCTTTTCTGGTATCTTTGAAATGAACCCAGAGTTGGAGAGAGAGATGCATCAGCTATTTCAGCAGAGCAGTGCAGACTAATAATTACAATTATGTAGTAAATCTCTGTTTAAAGAAAAATAGATTTCTTTTCAAAACTGACGGTTTCTTGATTTCTTCTTTGTACCTCAACCCTCTTGAATTCCCTTTTGTTCCACTGAACAGTAAATGAACAAAAAAATCTCACACAGGGATGGGGAAAATGGCAATTTCATGTATTGTATCCCCTTGTTATGTTGTGTAATGCCAGCCTGACTCTGCCATACAGAACCTGGCAATTCCCATATGATGGAAATTTTAAGCTCATGAAGTTTCAATAACTCGGAAATAATTTTTGTTTAGTATGGTAGTATCTGGTATATTTAGTATTTGAAACTGCACCTTCCTAAAGGTTTCATGATGCAGTGATTACTACTGAAGGACAGGTGTATTCAAATCCTATTTTACTGTGACCTTTGCAAAGGTATCAATTAGCCTGTAAAAAGTAATACTTGCTATATAACTCTTTTTTGATCACAAACCAGTGAGAATGACTCAGCAATTGAATATTTAATTAGCTTCCATTTCTGACTTCATTTTGAGGTGAGTTGGTACCTCATAAATGGATAAAAACTGATGTAATAATTTTGCTAAGACTGGTTGACCAAGATGGTGAAAAATATTTGGCTCCACTAGAATAACCTGAATTTATTTCTGCATTTGCAGGTTCAACTTTGACTAGCACTATTGTCAGTTTTATTTAGGGTAGGATGCATTGTGTGGTATCAGAGACTGATTAATTAAAGTCCTAAAGCCACATGTCCTTTTATTTTAATTGAGTTGTATTGAGCCCGTAGCTGTTTTGTTGTTTGGTTCTGTTTCCGAGGTTGATTAAATGAGAAGTTATGGTTAGACCATCAGAAGCAGCGTGTTTTATGTTGATTGCAACAACACCAAAGCCAGAATCTAAAAGTGTTTTATCTGTCCCTAACTCATGGCAGGTAACCATGGCAATCATAGTGCTTCCAGCAGCTCCTGGAAAATGTTTGAAACATCTTAAGTGAGCTGTCCCATTAATAATGAAGAATATCAGTGTTTTGCCATCTGTTACATGCTAACAGTGTGTATAAAAGACCAGCAGTTGTGTGAAACAATTTAAACTGCGAGTGGGGATGAACTTGAAATGAAAAACTGCAAAGCAGCGGAACATAAAATATGGTACATCTAGACTCTGCTTCTTAGTTTTATAGCTTATCACTGTCTTCTGATGTCTGAGAGTCTACAAGATTTCCATTATCTAGATTACAGTTTTACAGATTTGTAATTTGATATTAGCCTTTTGCTGTGGGCAGGAGAAACTTGGCGAATTGTCGGTCAAAAAGAGTTTCATACAATATTTTGGACACCATGAATTTCAGATTGAAAGTATTTCCCAGGTGTGTTCTGTAACTGCCTCTGTGATCTGAAGCAGTTTTGCTGGTTAACTGAAATTTTGTGGACTCTTAATTGAAAATGTGTGCTCTTGAGCTGTGGGCTAGGAAATAACTTTCCCAGTAGTGAGTGCAGAAACAGTGGTAGCTTTATTTTTCAGAAATGCCTGAAAACTGAAGGTGAATACTGGTATGATAAGTCTCAATTTGTGTATGGTATAAGTTTAGTCTGCATAAATAGGTGGTAAATGTGGCCAACATGCCCTAGAGATGTGTATCAGAATCTGGGCATATTTTCCTACAACCCAGTCACTCTCTATATGGTCCCCTCTCTTTTAACAGGGAAAGGGATTCTTAGTCAGATAGGAGGGTCAAATATTACTTGCAAATAAAAAGAGGCATTTACGAGGCAAGGAAAAGATCTTCACTTTGTTTCAGATCCCAGCTGGTCAAATGAGTGGCTGGATGGTTCCAGACAAGTTCTTGTAAGGGACAAGGCTGGCTGTTTATTCACCTTACCCATTCCATTTCTTCTATACATTTTTAGTTTCAGGATTTGCAATAATACCCATTTGTGTTTTTGAGAGCAGGCCTCCTTTTTCAACCGTGTAAGCAGCATCTCTCTTAAATCTTAAAAGTTTGTGTTTGTCTAAGTACTGTTACTTTATCTTTCTGTATATGTGTTTGTTTCTCCAAAAACGAAACTATATAGCCTAACCTTTAATAATGTGAACATGTAAGGGTTTTGGCAAGGTTATATGTATTTGTGATTTAACAAAATTACTTAGTCCTCAAAGTACATTCAAATCAAGTGTATATGTTAAATCTGTATATTAAGTCCTAGGGAAAGAGCTTTGCTGTTTTCTGTGTGAGCAGATACACAAGTGTAGACTTATATTGACAGATTACAACCTTATAAAATCGCCAAAGACATGGGCTAAAAATATGGAGCGGGTTTCACTGACACAAATACAAACCAAAATGTTTCACTTTACTTTTTGCGTGTAAATAAAAATAGGAGTTTGTTTACGAGTTGGAATGTAAAATACTAACTAGATTTCTGCTGTAGATAATTGGGCCCAATGAAAAGAGGGTAACAGTTACCTTTTTATTATTTGAGACTGAAAAAATTGGTCACGCTTTGAGCCAATTGTGTTTTTCTGTTACCAGTTGTTCTGTTTACTGTATTGTGACAAAAACTCTTTATTACTGCAACAGCTTGGCAGTAACAACTGCCTGGTAAAATCATTCCTCTGAATACCCAACCTGCTGTTGCAAAATGCACACTTTAATGATAAAGGGTGGACCCACAGCTGAATCATTTTGACCTTGGTTTACATTACTTCTGGTGAAGACAACAGGCCTTAGTACATGGTACAGAATTTCATGGAATATTGCTTGGTGTCTGTTTTAGGGATCAAATTTATGTCAGGCTAACAGGACATTTTTAACTGTTTTCAGGCTGAGTTTAATGTCTGAGATGTTCTGCCTTTGGCTTGAATAAATAGCTATATTATAAGCACTAATTTGATCAGCTGTAAACAGCAAAAAATGCATTTCCTAAGCATGTTCTGGCAGACTTAATTAGAAAACTCCTTTGTGCCATTATTATCTGTAGTCAAGGAGATCCTTTACAATAATGTAAGGATAGAAAGTACCTACATACAGCATTTTATTTCCATGTCTCTCTGTTTCACAGAGGTCCTGCCCGTGAAAAATATTTTTATTTAAATGCATTTGCAGTACAGAAGTCATACTAAAGGAATGCAGCTTCTGCTTAAGACCCAATTTTAACATAGTTGAAATTATTTACTGAAAATACTGTCGTTGAGGGTTTGTGACCAAACTAACTTAAGAACTGAAAAAGTGCTGATGAATGTAGTACTTAAAAAATGGAGATGTTCTTGTGGGCTTGAAAACATCATTGACAGAAGTGATGAAAGCAGGTGATAAAGCAAGTGCAGTGGAGGTGAGGCCATTATTTGGAATGGCTCAAAGCTGAGGCTGGGTCTGCACTGGGAACTGGCTTGTAGAGCAAAGCAGTGCTTCTTCCCCTGTTATACAGTCTGGGACTGTATAATATAATATTATTGTTTGTATATAGGACATTATAATGTATAAAGGAGCTGGGGAGAGAGTTACTCCATAATTGAAAAGGGCTCCTGTGCCAAACATCACCACTGCTCACGTGGTTAAAGCTTTCAGAACCAAAGCTGCTCCACAGACTTTTTCTTCCTGGACATCTCCTGTCTTGTCCTCTGCCTCACACAGCTGGTGGTAGCAAATTAGTGTCCCTACCAGTGGGGTGGTGTGATAATTTAAATCCTTTGAGAGAAAAAATGGGAATACAAGGCTATTCCTTGAACCCACTCGAAGAATCCAGTAGGAACAAAAATCTTAGTGAAAAAAAAGGAAAATATTTCCACAGATGCTAGTCAGTTAATTAGTACTGAACAGCACTTTTGTTTATTATTACCATTCCATTTTATGATAATATTATGTGTCACCATGTATTACAATTTTTGCTTTAGCGTTCCCAACAGCTTGTCTGGACTTCTGTTCCTCACATTTGTCCAGACTCCCTCAGTGCAGGGGCCCAGAACAAGCTGTTGCTCAGTTCTGTTCGAGCAGTCACTGTCCTCACTGGGGCGAGGGACTCTGCAGAGTGCTTTGCACGAACTTTCATCAGCACAGCTTTGGTTTTTTAGTAAAGCAGGAGTTTCCGAGAGTTTACCAGACTTCATTTCTTCATTTCATCAGTAAATCAATTAACACAAGAAGCAAATCACTTGCCACACAGTTTGTGTGTAGTGTGTGTAGGTTGCTGAAAAACAATGTGACTGATAAAAAAGAATCAGCAAAGCACATAACACAGAGGGGGTTTCTATTTTCACTCAGGTCCTGATTATTAAACGTATTTATGTGAAACTGGAATGTTGAAACAGGACTGGACATCTGTGTAAGTTCATAGGTAGAAAACAAAAGTCAAATTGGAATATTTTGGAATTTTGTGAACTTAAACAACGTAAGCACAAGCTAAGATTTTGAAGCCTGTGAGTATGTACGTCTTCAGCAATTTCTTACATTTTATTCTATTATGTCCCTCCTGTTATGTCTAATTTCTTATTCTTAAAAATATTCCTGTTCCTGGTAACTTCTAATGAGAGGCAAAACCAGAACAAAATGTCAGTGAATGTTCTAGGAACTCAACATCAGTTCTCCTGAATTCCAAGGAGCATCCCTGCTTTGATGATGTCAGTCTGCTCTATCTAAGGACACAATAATCTCCAGATCTGTATCCCATGCATGGCAGCATGGTCTGAACCTTCTCCATACAATGGATTTATTCAGTGTTGTTGAATGTATTTATGGTGTTTTGGTGGTGGGTTGGTTTTTTTTAATTTATTTTTTTTCCAAGAAACAAGGATTTGTTTCAATGCCTTTTCTTCTTGAGATAAATAACACAGGTTGGATAGGCACATCTTATAGATAATAGTCACCTTTGGGAGCTGTAATTATCTAATAATAGATTTGGCTTCATGCCTAAGGAACATACTGTGACATTTAAACCAGGTGATCAGAGCCTGCATTCCTGAGATAGAGCATAAACCATCCAGCACCTGATGTCACTGTAAACCTGTTACAGTTCTATAACTTACTGTGAAATGTGTCACTGTTGTGATCCCTCACAGGGGAGAAAGTTTAAACTCGATTTGAGTTACAGGGTGCATGACATTTTGGTTGTTAGACTTTTAAGTCCCTCAGCAGAATGCGGAGTTCATAGAATTAATTCTATTTATTTGGGCCAAGGTAGTATGAAATCCTGGGATCTAAAATGCTATAAAACATTTTAATGACAGTTATGATTGTAGCATTTGAAAAAGCAGTCTACTATAAGTAAACCCCATCACAAAATATTAATTTATTAACAATAATAAAAGTGCTGGAGAAATATTCATCCGTTCTGGAGTTTGTGCACCCAAGAACTGAAAAGTATGAGTTGTGAGGAAGCTGTGGGAGCAAGTCAGCATTTCCTCCTGCAGAGACTGGGAATTTGGATCTCAAAAAATGGCATCAGTTGTGCCACTGCCTCTGTGCTGCCCTTTGAGGTTGCAGTGGTTTATGGCCCATAGGAGACAGATTCTGCCAAGGGCAGGATTCAGCGTCCTGTCAGTGGATGTTCTTGTGAAACAGGTTTTTATCAGGATTCATGATTTTCCTTTATCTTTGAGGACAGAGTCGAGGGTTTTTTGCATCTTGCCAACATACTTATATAGACATAATAAAGAGACATCATCAAAAGATCAATTTTTGTGCTTCTTGGGACTGTTTAGTTACATTAGAGGTTTGAAAAAGATGTTCTTTGTGCCATTTATATTTTTCCCTCTCTATTTTTAGGATGCAAAGTTTGTAGAAGAGCGACGCAAGCAGCTACAAAATTACCTAAGGAACGTAATGAACAAAATTATTCAAACTGTGCCAGAATTCACAGCCAATCCCAAAAAAGAGACACTTATTCAGCTGATGCCCTTTTTTGTGTAAGTATCTGTCAAGTACTCAAGAAAATATTAAGCTTTTTTCATTGCAAATAATTTAAAATATAGTGCCAACATCTTCAAACTCTTGAAAACTGTGGGTTTTTTTAAATAGAAGGCTTCTGTTCTAATTGTAAGTGCTTTTGTTATATTTGAAGGAATATATGACATGCAGAGTATTTTTTTTCATTTATTTAAACGGTGACTTTGGATAAAAATCCCAGTGTAAAGTGACTTCAAAACCTGCATCCCCCTGCACTCTTCAAACATTAGCTGTCTTCAGTTTCTTTTCTTTGGTCTTTAGTTTTTGTTTAGCATCTGTTTGTGTGGGGTTTATATTGTTTTTCAGTTTATTTGGGGGGCTGAGGGTAGAGTACTATGAAGGTACTTACTGATCAAATTAAAAATTCAAGCTGTTGAACTCTTTCTAGCTGAATTTTGCAATCTGCTGACTCATGTTCTGATTTCATTACTGTTAGAGTTGAATATGTCCAGGTACAGATTAACACAGTCATTTGTTAAGAATCTCAGAAGAAACCCTTTGATATACAATCACACAAGGGATACAATCTGGTAAAATCTTCCCTTTTTGCTTGAAATGTCGTTCTTTATGTATTTGTAAATGATGTTTAGAACTATTTAAGAAATAATATTAATGAAAATTTGTTTTTGTAAGCGGCGTTAACTTGTTAAATTTCATAATATTTGGGTTTAATAGTATTTTACCATAAACATTAACTCTCTGTAAATACATGCAGAAGAACAGGAGGGATCTTTGGCAACAAGCATCACAATTTTTTGCATTTGGCAATTTCATAATTCTCAACACATTGCGTGAAGCAATGCACTAGAGTAGATTCCAGAATATTCTGGGATATGGCAAAGTGATTCTGTTTATATATGTACCTGTGAATTATTTCCTTAGAACTTTTTCTCATATAGTAGATGTTTCAGCGTTCTCTCTGGGAATACAAGTGGGATTCTGGAAAAATTAAACTGTTGAGCAAAATAACTATATACCTCATCTACAGCAGCAGACAAAATGGCTTTTTAATGCATTTTTCTACTGAGAGATCAGACTCTTCTTCTGCAGCTAGAGCAGCAATATTAAATTAATATAAAGAACTTTCCTAAGATGTGCTCCTTCTATCATTGTCTGAAAGTGTAATCATTTCTAGGCTATTATTTGAACTTTGTGCTTTATTTTCTGCCATGACCTGGCACCGTTGGTGATTTAGAAAAGACATCCAAAAGAAAATGCATTTCAGTTCCACTTCATATTGCCAGTTTCTCCAGGATTGTCCTTCCTTAATGGATTTTGAGCTTCATCAACAGGAGATCCCTGAACATGTTGGACTCTGACGTGTATATTACATTAATCAGGGGTAACTTTGTACCATACCTGCAACTCTTCTGTTAGTTTTAATAGTATTTTGTTTAATAGTATTTTGCTATGAAGCACTGTAAATACATGTAATAATTCTGGTATATCTAATTTGTCCTTTGCAGCAGAAATGTGTGTACAGTTGGTTGCATCTTTGTCAATGAAAGAGTAGTTATAAAACATTAAAATATTAGTCATAGGACTGTGCTGTAGGGTATAGTGATATCTAAGTCTGGGGGGAAAAATTACACTCTTAATATGCATAAAAAGTCTCTAGGGCATTAGATCTGTCTATTAGGAAGCAATGAAATATAAAATATAAAAATAATTATCTGGTCTTAAAGAGCTTCTTCTGACTGCCAAATGAAATGGCCACGGTTGATTGTGAAAAGGAAAAATCCCGTAAAGGTTATGTCTGATTAGGCATCCTACAGATAGAAATTACAGGGTCAGTTTTAATTAATCACTTTTAAGGTCTGGTTTTGGTCCTAGAATGTGATTATGATGAACAGAACGTAAGATGAATGTCTCTAAGACTGGCCCCACTGACGGTTTAATGCTAGAATTAATATTGCCGAGTAGTTTTGTTGTGAGGTTGTTCCTTTGGGGATTTCTCCCTTCCAAGTGCAGTGATTCTGTACAATCAGGCACAGATCTGATGAGGCAAAACATTTTAATTGATCTGTATGAAATAGCCTGCCACTGGTATAAAGGATGAAATTGCTTTTATTTTGAAACTCAGTTAATGGTTTGCAGTACAATAACATGAATCAGTTTGCTGGCATTTCTTTTCATTATTGTATCAAATGCTGGTGGTTAATCACGGAAATGTAATTTGTTTTGAATCCTAATGCTGTGAACTGTCATTAATGTGCTCTTTCTTTCCTCAATCTTTATTGCTTATAATCTCAGTTTGTATATTTTTCAGTTTTAATACTTTATTAACTCAATCACAGGATTGGTCAAAGATTTTCCTTTATAGTCCACTTTCGTGTCTTAATGTAAAAAATAGATTCTGGCTATGCTAATTTGTCTATTTACATGCACAATGACTAATTCATTGTAATAATAAAATTGACATCGCAAGATAAATTTTCCAGTCCATGTGGAGGAAAACCTAAATCAAGATTTGGCACTGCTGAATTAGATTGCTACATCTGCTAGCTGGTGAAGACCTGTCTGTTAATACTTACTTAAATTAACATTTATTTGCACTCATGATTGTTACATTATGGATAAACAAAACTTGTTACAACGAGTACACTTGTGTTTTAATCACATTTTTATCAATATGAAAAATATCACACACATTAGCTCTTTGTAAATACATACGTAGGAACAAGACGGATCTTTGGCAACGAGCACCACAGTTCTGTGCACCACATAATTGAGTCTTCAACATAAATCATCACAATAGGTTATATGACTTCAAGTAGGTAAAAAGCTAAAAGCTGTAAACACTTGGGAAAAGAATCTCTAAAATGCTGATGATCTCTAAAATGTTTTTCTGTCTCTTGGTTTCTGTATCAATTGTCCTCATTTTTTAAAAGATGAAGGTTTCAGCCTGGTGTGGGGGTTGGCTTAGTGATCTCCAGAGGTACCTCCCAACCTCAAAGAGTCCGTAAATCTGTAATTCTCCAAAATCTCGACCTGCAATCTTAGCCTGAGTCGTTTTTTACATAAACCCTGCACAAAGAAGGGTTGGCCAAATATACAGCTGGTCACAGAATGTTCTCTTTTAACAAAAAAAAGTCTAAGCAGTGGGAAAGCACTAAAGCTTGTACTGCACTTCGTAGCTCTGCAGTGCTGATCCAATAAGCATAGTGCCACTTTATTGGTTCTTTTGCTCTGGCCATGCAAATGTTTGGATTAAAAAATATGCAAGAATGGTATAAACACAATTTTGTGAATGTTTTCACAGATGACTGTGCTGAGTACTTCTTTATCTTGTATTCTAGGCCACAGCTACAAGTCACAACAGTTCCTAAATAACAATTACATGTTCTGCTGAGCTGCAGAGCTGGACATTTATTCTCTCGTGGTAGCTGCTCAAACATAGGCTTTAAGAAGAGCAGAGAATCTGCTCAGTAAATCATCAGCAGGTTCTGCTGTCTGCAGGATGTGTTTGAACACCAAGGAGTCATCAGTTCTCCGGGATGATTAGAGGACTGTAATTTTCTAAAAAATATGTTGTCTTCATTTCCCTGGATGACATTACTGGCAGCATATTTGATAGCAGAAGTTGTGTTCTTATGTGTTTTGTGTCACTTGTCTTTGAGTCACCAAATTAAATCTTAGTTAAAAAAAAAAAAAAAATCATAATTTCTCCCTCTTTCTCATTTTGTAAAACAATTCTCCCCTCCTGGAAGGTAAAGTTATGAGAAATGTGATACAGAGACAGTACCACCTGACAGGCAAACTTCAATGCCAACCAGTAAGTCACTCAAAAACAATGTTGTCCCGGAAATACTCCTCTAAGATTGATTTAGCACTAAACAGTGTGTAAAGCCAAGTATCTGCTTTTGGTCTTGCAGACAGTGAAGTTAAACTATTGTGGAAGAATAGATGGTTGTGGGTTGAAGAGCTTTGTGTGGATTGGATTTGGGGTTTTTTCTTGTCATCCCTATTTCAGTTGTACCTGTCAGTGTGTCATTGAGAACATTTAAATGTGTATATTAAAGGTATGAGAGGTAAAAAGAGCATTACATTCCATACAATACCATTGCTAGTATTAAAATCAAGTGTAAAAGAAATAAATCTTTTAGGAACATTACTGTGAGGTGCCTGTGGATGTTGTATCTCATTGGAAATGGACCCTTTCAAAGTTAGTTTTGGGATATTTGAGAGGGATGAAACTATTTACTCAGGCCTAAAGCTAACTCCAGACTAGTGCATCAGTCCTGTTCCATCCAATAGCTTCATCTCTCCATGAGGGACAGGTCATACACAGCAGATGTAGCACTGTTTTAGTGTAAAGAGTGAACTAAAACCTCCTCACAGGAACATCTGTAGCGTATTATTTTAAATGAGATCTTTGAATACATAGACTGAATATATTTACATCTGAAGACAGAGGTGCCTCTGTTCTGCTGGTTTTGCACCCTCAGGTAAACGATGAGATGAAAAGCAAACAAGCAGTCCCTGAAATGCTGTAAAACAAGATTGCTGCAAAGCAAGGAAGTTTTAAATACAATTTTGAAGATAGTAATTTCTCAAAAACTGAGTTGGTGATGGCACTTCTTAGAGCTCTCAGTGCCTTCTAACGGGATAAATGGCAGCATTCAGCTGATGAATCCCAAAGTGCTGTGTCCAGTGGCCAGATTTGTACTGGATTGCATCTTCTGAAGTGGCAGCTTGTGTTGTCATCTTGGCACTGAACGACTTCAGTACCTCATAAAATTTCCATCAACAAACTGGAAATAGCATTCGCTTAAGTATGGGACTGTTAATTAGTAAAGCACCTCCTAATGCCTGAAACATGCTAATGAAACTAATTTATTGCTAGGTTAATTGATTGATCTACTTATAAAACTATGTAGAGACATTACACAATATTTATCTTTCAATAGAACTGTGTTGCCAAGCACTGATGATTGTTGAAGCAAAAATATCTTAATACCTCAAATTCAATGAGCATGTTCAGATAATGCGGGAAGTTTCGTTGCAAAGATGTGATATTCTCCTGTGGAGTTTTTGTTGATGATAAAATATTTGGATTTGAGTGGATTGTTGTCAACAAACACAGGGTTGTCTCACTGTTATTCTTGGTTTCTGCATTCCTCACTTTGTAGCTGACAGTTTTGGTTTTAGTCTTTCATAACCTATGATGCTTGACATCAGACTTAAAAAAAGCATCATGCCTGTTTTGATCTGAGTGAAATGTGAAGAAGTAGGGCAAAAATTGTTTGGTCAAAGTATATGAAAATTCATACTTTCATCTCTTTCCCTTCTGCAAGAATTGCATGTTACCCTGTCTTTTATTTTGTGTTTTGGCACCTATTGATGCTGAAGATGTGTATTAATGACATTCTGCAAATGTCTTAAATTTGCCTTTCCCTGCTCTGGGTAGTTGAGAGGGTTTATGAATGTTAGAGGAGAAAAGAGGGAGGAGAAAATAGATCAGGAGGAATAGAAACAGTGATAAAGAGGGGAAGAAAACGCAGGAAGAGAGAGGCATGGGATGCTTAGTGTTAAAAGGAAGATGTGGTGAATATAGTAAGGAACTATGGATAAATACTGGTACTTCAGGCTGACTAGAAGCATTTGGCTTTGTAAAGCTAGTTTTATCCAAACAAGGGAAGATAGTGTTATGAGTGTAGTTTTTCATTTTAGAAGTGATCTGCCTGTGGTTTGACAGGCTCTTTGTGAAATAATTGAAGCTTTGTACAGGACATTAAAGACTGACACTTTCCCAGTGATTGTTCAAGTCTGTCAGGGAGCATTTGTTGCTGCTCCTTTCCATGTGGTGAAGAACTGTTCTGCATCCTCTGATTTCATTCAGACTGAAGGTTTGCAAAATTATTTCTTACTTTATTACCAGTGGTTTGTCTTTTTAAACAATCAGAATAAATGCTAAAATCTGTGAACTGAGCTAGGGAAAGAATTACCATAATGTGTCCATAATGCAAACTTCTAGCATAGTTTGTATTCATTTGTGTGGGAAAGACACTGCAGAAGAGTTAAGGAAGCTCTGTTTTAACTTGAGTACATAACTGAGCAAATCTTAGCTTAGCTTTGAGGATTTTTCCAGCACACTTCTGTTGAGTGAGTGTATGGAAAAGCACTGCCTTGAAATACTTTTGGAGGATACTAGGAGGAACAATGTATCTGTGCTGGCAAGAAATTTTGATTACCCTTCTCTCTATTGATCTCAAGGGACAGTTTGCAGTACAGAGATGCCATTAAAAATACTGTAGGGGGGAAAAGCTCCTTAATCTGTGATCAGACCACTGAAATATCCAAACTCTGATTTTCTTAGTTATTTGTTTCTCTCATCTGCGTTTCTATATTGTATTTCTTTTCCTATCAGTTGGGTTTTTTTAAGAGAAATTTGCCAGCAGTACCCAATGTAAATAAGTGTTATTCAGGTGAAAGAATCTGTTTCTGTCTCTTGACTCCTGCCCACCAGTTTTCTTGCTTTTGATCCCAGTTTGTTGCTCTCACTTGCATTTTCTCAGTCTTTCACTTTTAAGGCACTAATAAGTCAGAAGTGTTTCAGTATCCAGTAAAAGTACAATTGAAAGCACTTTGTCCTGCAGATATGGGTAATAATGAAATTATTACAGAAACACAGCCCTCTAAGCTCACCCTAATGAAACACCTCAGTCTGGTGCTGTTCCAGGACTAAGGCACCTCAAAGAAAAGGTGTTTGTTGCTTGTTTGCCTTGGTGGGGTGCTCAATAAAACTTGTGTCATACAGGAGCTCCATAATGCTGAAGGGATTTATGTATTCTATTTATTGCCTCATTATTGAGCCTTGCCATTAAAACAAAAATCAACTTCACTTTCAAATACCATGACTTATACTAATTACCATCTCAATAAAGACAGTGAGACTTGCTTTGCAAAGTTAATTGCTATGAATTGTTCAACAGGCCTCACAAATAGGTATTTATGAGCGTATTTCCATAAAGTAGATTTTTGTCATGCTTCTTTATATTCAAAGTGACCTTTACAGTGCTTATGAGAAGAATAATTTAGTGTATACTGAACTAGAATTAAATACTCTCCAGTCACCGTTGGAAGCATTTGAGGGCTGGTGATCTTTTACAGTTGCTACAGAATAAACTCGTGTTTAGTGCTCCTGAGAAAATAAGAATTGTGTCTAAAATTGTTGAAACAAATGAGGGAGAGGCCATGGTATGAGATTTCATTGGCATGTGTAGAAATGTACAAGAAATGATCTCCTTTTTCATGGTTTGAAAAAAATGGGGCAAAAATGTGAAGCAAGTAGATTGACAGTAACAGTCAAAAAGCACTTTCTGTGTTGCTGTTGGCAGCTCACTGGTGTATATTGGTTTCCCCTATAAACACACAACAAGCTCTGAAGCAGATGGAGACTGTTGGAAAAAGCCATGGTCAGTGTTACAGCAAACCAGTGCTGTACAGAAGGAGCTTTTAACTGCGCTCTGCTTTTTCTGATGTTTGACTCCCATCTCTCTTTTGCAAGGAACTGGCTGGATCAGGATGCTTTGGAACGTTTTTTTTTCATAGGGAGGGCCCCACGAATTCTGTCATCACTTTCTCTCATGTTCTGCCCCAGTTAACGACAGGCTTTGTAATGAAAGATCATTCTGAGAGAAGATTTGTCATCCTCAGTAACATTTACTTCTGCCTTTTAGTCTTGCTCTTTTCCTGCTTACCGACAAACTCAGCAAATCCTCACAGAGGGTTTCTAAACTGTGCAGTTTCTGTCCCCAACATGCTTAAGTTGTAGCAGTGCAAGAAGAGGTTAAGATTTTCTCATAACAGAACACACAGCCAGTTAAAGTTTTGTGTCATTACAGCAGTGATCCTGTTTCCTTGGTTACAGGCAAGTCACATGCACTCCCTTGTTAAAAAGTGAACTCTCTATATTCAGGCATTTCTGTACTGCAGCAGGTGTTTCTGAAATTGGTAGCAAAAAAAATGGGCTCTAGAGCCAGGAGAGAAAGTTTCAATTTTGAGGTTGGACAAAATAGGGAGACTACATTTGTAATTATTTTCTTTACTTTGCAAGCAACATAAAATTGGACCAGAAAAATATAATCTCTGGCATCCCTGGGTTTTTTTGTCTTACAGTTCTCAGCACTTATTTGGAATTCATATTTCCCGTTTTCTCTGCTGGGATTTTTACAGCAAACAATAGCCTGATAGCTAAGAATCATGCTGATTAAGACCAGAAAATGTAAAATATATTTTATAAATATATAAAATATACATTCCCAAATATGTCTTGCACAGATATGAAGTCCATTTGTAGAGCAAGACAGATATTTTAAACAATGGGGGCAACTATTTGTTATTTTAGTAGAAAGAGGTAACTAGTATTTTATATATTCATCCATTGTGCTGAAAGAATATATAAATCCTTTGCAGAGTTCTGTAGCTTAGGGTCTAAATGTGCATCATTTCATTTGCTATTGTCCATCCACAAAGCCACACCATTCCTGTCAGCACCTCACTGCACATTGGCCTGGTCTGGCAAGGATTTGCCAAGGTGAATTTGGCTGGCTAAATCATAACCTATTTCTAATTATAAACACACACAAAAAAATCCTGTTGCTATTTTGTCCATACCTAACTCATAAACAGTGAATCCAGTATTTTCTAAAGCTCCTTATACCAGTTTTGGATCTGGAACAAATTTTTGCATCCTGGCTATGAAAAGAGGAATGCCAGAAAAGCTAATATAGTTAAGTGTGCAGGACTTCAAAGTGCTGTCCTCATTCTTGATGGCATGAAAGCACTTGACTGTGGAATAAGGTATGAACAATCAGTTTACTATTTTTTTTGCTTTCAGCATTGTTGACAGCCATCTTAAGACCTTTCCTTTGTAGTGTGGCATGATTTTCCTAAGTGAATAAAAGAATAAAGATGTTCTTGTCAGGCTATCCGTATGATAGCTGTACCTGGCATTGAAATACACGTTTCTTGTAAGCTTTGTGGTTTTCTACCAACATTCTGTCTTTATTCTCTTCTTACTGTCTATCAGCACTGGTTAATGTATTTCATTAGTGACATATAGGTATAGAATTTAACCAAAGAATATGTAATTGTCATAATATGTTAATTAATTAATCAGCAGTGCATAAAACCAGAAAAGTCCAGATTGCATCAGTAGGCAGTTGTTCACCAGAGCTGTTCTTTTAACAGGAGTGACTTGTTCAGTAAGAACTTCTGAGTGAAGTGTTCAGTCCGAAGAAATGTGCTGAAAATACTGGTATTTTTCAAGAAATATGTTTTGGAAGGTAGAGCAACAGAATAAAAATGTGTCAAATATTCAACAGGATTTCCTCACAGAGCTTGGGCAGTCCAGTGTCATGCTCTGATCGAGGTCTGGGTGGCTGAAAACCTCAACAGGGAGCTGAGGTCTGTGCTGCAATAAATATGTGAAATGAGGGCAAACTGTAACATGAAGTAGGTGAATTGGTTTAAAGAGATAACTTGATTTGGAGGTTGTCAATGCAGAGAAGAGAAGGGAGAGAGAATTGGTTTACATGGAGCGGTGGGAATGATGATCTCTGGGCAATAGAGCTTTGACTCAGCTCTGTAGAATCAACTCAGAACAGGAGTTTGTTGAGAGAAGAATTAGGCATGAAGAGGAGCAAACAACAGCTGGGAAAGGATTGGCTAAAGGTGTCGTGGCTGTTGATGGGAATTATTAAAGGAAGAAAAACTGGAGAAGGTAGGGAATGCAGGAATAAATGAGTAGAGTAAGAGCAGAGGAGTGCTGTGAAGTGTAACAACCACGAGATGGAATGAGACAGTTTGGACTAAATGAAGAGAACTTATGTTGAAATGAGGTGAAAAGGGGAAGATGGTGGGAAAGAATGTAAAAAAGACTATATGGTAATACTCAGGGGATTTATTTTCCTTTAATGGATTTTGTGCACACACAGAAGAAACCATTTCTTTAGAAGTGATTGGGTTTTGCTCTCATTTGTAGAAATGGCAATGGTAGCTGAACTAGAAACAAAAGAAGAGGTTCACAATAGGCACAGACTTTTTACTCAAACATTAGGTAGAAGGTATTTTGTCTTTTGATAACAAGCCTTGAAAAAAAATATACATGGGTGATTATTCTGATATTTTAGAACATTCTTAATGCGTGTGAAGTTTCAAATGCACGTAGGACCTTGGGATGAGAAGGTCTGGTGCAAAGAACACTGCATTCAGTTGTTACTCCATGTACAGAGCAAAGTAAATGACTGGCAAGAGGAGATTCCTCTGTGTTGTGAGTCTGACCAGCTTGGTGGTCATTCGTTGTACCTGTTCTATGGGTAGTGGCACAAAACTTTGTCTTCCTGTAATCCTCAGGTCTATAAGCTTATATTCTCTCCTTCTTGTACCCTGACTACATTTTTGCACAGTGCCTTCAGCATAATTCAGGATGATTTTATTTTTTTGTTGTAAACATCTTCTGTCTTCAACGTCACCGTCTGCATACTTTTAAATCAGTTTTTGCTCATGTAAATATTCAGTAGATTCTAAGGTAATTTATATGTGCTTTTTTTTTTCTCTCCATGCAACAGTGTATGCACTCTATTCATCCTGAAGCCCTAGAATCCATATTTGTATTTCTTCAGTCTCGAAAACATTTTCTTGGTACAGTTCTAAAACTCTCTTGTTACTGTTTCTTGGTATCAGTATAGTTGTAAGTGGACATATGAAATGAAGAAATGTGCATGTGTGGGCCATATGTGAATACTCAAAACCTAGAAGGCAATTTTAATAATCTTTAAAATGCAGATATTTGTGATATCATCTGTATCAGGCTACTGTGCTCATACTCTAGGCCTAAGGTATGAACTCTGTGGAAAAACAGAGCAAAGTGAACAAAACTGAACCATTTGTTAGGTAAAGCAAGAGGCACCTCTTCTGGGTGCCGTGTTCTGCTTGGCTCTGAGCATGGCTCTGATTCACTGGGGCTCTGTCAGTCCTTTCTTTGTGCTGCTGCTCAGTCTGTGCACAGAGCGCAGCTCAGCCAGCCTTGCCCAGAGCCTCAGAGTCTGCCTGTCAACTCTGATTACCAGCCTGTCTTTGTTAAACTAAGTCCCCCTGAGAGCCCGAGCTGGATGCATTCTGGGTTCAGCAGCCCTGCAGTGGGTTAACGTGCTGTTTGTGTTGTGTTTGTCTCCAGGTACAGTGCCACAGTGCTGGACTTGAATCTTGGGTAAAACAAGTGTGCGTGTTTTAGTTCTCACGCAAAACGATAATCAAGAGTTGCAAAGTATAACCACGGAAATAGTCAAGTACAAAACAATGTAGATAAACCTCTCCATTAACCTCCTGGTCTGCACCTGATTGCTAATAGTTGGAAAACAATGATTTTCAAAATGTTTGCATGTGGAAGAGATTGACATCTCTACAGGTTTGTTAAAAACTTTCCTTGTAAACATAAAGAACGTATTTCTACTTGAATACCTAAGAAATCTTACAGGGCTTCACTTCCCTCACTTCAAATAATGTAATTATCAAAGTTTAAGATTTTTTTTTGTCATTAACAAATATACATGATTTGTAAAGGAAGCTAAGTCTAATTCTCTTATTTGCAGTGTTCTAGTTACTTCTTTTTACAGTGTAAACCAGCTTCTGGCATGATTGCTTGAGTAGGATTCCTTTAAAAAAATTGCTCCAATAATATACCTAATGTAATGAAAAAGAGTTTTATTTTCTATGTATTATCCTGCATTTTCTAGTAAATGGGTCTAAACATGTCTGGGCACTTTATTTCCTAGTTATCTTCTCTGTCTGTAACAATTTGCTCCATTACTCTGCTGGAATTGACTTTTTCAGAGGAGGAGAGCACGGAGAGGTTTGCAACTCAGGCAATCAATAGCTGAGAATGTGCTGAAATGTTGGGAGTGTGAGCCAGTGCAGATTCCTCCATGTTCTTCCTGTCCCTGCTGTAGGACAGTGTCTACCTTCCAGTTTGGACTACCAAAGCTGTACCTTTCTGGCCCTTTTCAGTCAAAGGCCCAAAATATTAATACAACGTTTCTAAAAGGGCAGAGGATTTTTAATATAAAACCTCCAAAAACATATAGAATTATATTACATCCTAATACATATTTTTGTGCAGCATCCAAGTCATCAAAGAGCACCAGACTGGCCAAAAAAAAAATAAAAAATCAAAGTGAATACTTTTATTTGTTATGAAGATAATTCTTTTCTCGGTGTAATTTTTCAAGCTGCTGAGCAGGTGAGAGGACACTGAATTGCCTCTGACAGTTATTGGAATGAATGTATGATGGTAAATGTGGATGATAAGAGCAGCTCATTGCATGGTTGTGCAGGACTGTTTCAGGTCCCTCACTGTGCCATATGTGCACCCCACAGATACCTTTGATAGATCTGTGTAATGTTCTTTTCACAGAATTTGCCCTTCCTGAGCCGGTTTCCTGGCCACTAAGTCCCCTTACCTACTGGTTAATAGAATCTTCTATCAGACTTCATGACAATTAGAAACCTAAGGCATTGTTATCCACTTAATTACCCTTGTTTGTCATGGCACCACCCTTGCCTTGCCCAAATCTACATCAGTGCCCTGTAGTGCAGTTGTGGCTTTCAAAGCTTACTTTTTGGCCTACTAAGTCCTGCAAACCAGTTTGTAATATTTATTCTACAGCTGCACTTAAACTAGCTGATCTATAATTGCTTGTTAAATTTCTCTTTACAGAGATTATTTTAGGAAAATTGCCAGCTTTAGATATTTACAGTCAAATCTCAGCACATGAAGATTGCATAAGAGCTAGTCAGGAGATGTGTTTTGGAGAACTTATAGGTAGGGGAAGGGAACCATCTGCAGGTCTCTGACAGAAAAGAAGTGCGGCACCAGAAAGTGTTTTGAACACTATTGCTCTAAACATGTTGTTTTGTAAGAAGCCATCTGGTCAGGCAGAGCAATCCGTGTGCGAGGGCAGATGGATACGGAGCTGGGGGATCCACAGCCCTCCAGTACCGTTCCTGGGCTCCAGAGCAAGGCCTCAGAGGAGACTCCTGATGGTGTGTTAATCCACTGCACACAGCAATAGCTCCAGTTGCTCCCAGACCTGATCTCCTTCTTGGAACGGCAAAACACTGGGAAAGCCCACGATGTTTCCAGCGAGAGAAATTTTCCGGGTTCCATTCTCCATCCAGCTGAAAGCAGGTCTCAGGTACCCCACAAGGGCTTGGAGCAGATGGGATTCTGTACTTTTGGTGTTGACAAGTTCTCACACCCCAAATCACTGTCAGTGATTTTTTATTTTTTTTTTCCAATTAGAATTTCAAATGTACAACTGAAGAGGGAATTATTTATTTAAATATATGCTCGCAGAATGAATAGAAACTGATTAATGGAACTGAAAAAAAACTAAACAAAATAATCTCTTATTTATCATACATATTGTATTTATAATATATTTGGAAGTTGCATAGCGTGCAACTGTGGCACTTGCAAAGAACATTGCAGTGATTTTTTACTAACAAAGAGTGAGGTTATTTCTACTCCTGACTTTCTTTGATGTGTTGAAAGGAACTTAAGAACTTCTTGCTCACTTTAACCTGTCTACGTGGCAAAACATATTATGCAAAACTACACCGATGGTGGCCTGTGTGATGTGAGTTTAATTCTCTACTTAGAAAAAATGTTGCATAAAGTCATGAAACTGATAGAGTTTATAACAGAGAACAAGCAACAGTTACTGAAATTCAGAGTCTATATTCAAGAGAAAGACTTTAATTTGCCATTTTCAGCTTGAATTCCATCAAAAAGGGAGCTTGATTGAGATATTTGCCAACAACGCAGACCATCTGAAAAATTACTTTTATTCTCAGAGTTTCTAAAATGTGGCAGAATGGAAGAACTCACAGACCAATGTGTATGTACTGGTTCCCCAGTGAGAGCACGATTTTGGGGATTTATTGTTTGGGAAGCAGGGTCTGAGTGAGATGAGCTTGTAGGATCACCAGTATCTCCTAGTCAGGGCATAACCAGTGTTCTCTCTTCAGTTCCCAGTGTCTTATCACCAAATAGTCTTTCTGATACCCTGTGAAATTGAAAATGGTGGGTTTTTTCAAGGTATCTGATTCAGAAAAACAGGGAATGATCCCTGTAAGTCACTGCCTGCTTTTGTTTCCCCCTGGTGAGTGTCCCAGAGGGGCTCAGGGAGCATCGGTCAGGCCCAGGTTGTGTTTGTACCCTGTAGATCAGGCCTCTGTGCACAAGGAATTGCTTTACATTAAGCCAAGGACCCTTTTCATATTAGGGGTTTCTCTGTGACATTTGCAAACCATTTTGGTGTAGTGTATTTGTGTAATCCGTTGTCAGGAATATGGCAAGCTAAGCCCTCAGACATGAGTTTATGATCTTTGCTACCGATCCCCCAAAATGCCAATATCTCAGTTCAGCTGCCCTTGAGAAGTCTGTTAGGGAGGGGAAAAAAAAGGGGGTGTGATTATTGAAAATACACTGTTCATTAAATCAGAATGCCTGTATGTAAATATATTCCCATAGGTACATTTTACATAATTACTAGAATGGTTTTTTAAAAATTAATTTGCTAATGAAGCAACATGATTTTTTTCTCTTCATGTAATCATTAGATTTGGAGTATTGCAAGAAAAACTATTCTGTAATGCTTATTTCACTGGGAATAAAACCAAAGATTAAGTTTAATTACTTTTCCACAGTGGAAAAGATTTTCAGGAGTGAAAGAGGCTTTGCTGAGAGATGGATATATAAACTTTCTTCCTTTCTCTTGGTATATGAAGCTGTAAGGAATACTCGTGAAAATGTGGTTTAGAACAATCTGTTTATACACCTTATATTGCAGTCTTCCAGTGCTTATTCATTTTCCTTTCTGAGCAAGACTGACAGTAATGGATAAATGTATGCATCCATCCAAATACATAAAGCAAATAATCTTCATAAGGGAGGTATCTTTGTACTTGTGCATGTACTTGGCTTTAATCCAGACCATAACAAGTTTGTTTATGCCTAACTGCACGGTTTTTCAAAAGGAGGTGGGTTATTTCTTTCCCTCGTTTGAACTTGTATTGAGAAATATTCCAGCAGCCATCAGTATCTCATGTGAAAACAGCATGAATTAGCTACAGGCCATCACTGAAATTCAAAACATCCTACAGAAGCTTTGTTCCTTGGTTTTGTTTATCTGCCAGCTGTAAACATAGACCATTCAATTCTGTTGCATTTCAGATGCTATTTTTGTGGTGTATTTTTAATATGTTTGGCACTTCTGTGGTGATAGCAGAATCCATGAACAGTTAGCTGAAGGATTCTAGAATAACTCGGTGTAATTATAGGCACTTGTCTATTAATACCAAAAAATTAGTAGTTTGCAAGTGCACTTCCCTGCTGTAGCATTAACAAATGAGTAACGAAGGTGATCGTTGCTGGGTTGTTTTTTTAAATGATCTTTAGGCTGCTACAGAGGACTGCTCCAAATACATCCTCTGTAGGTACAAATTAGACCAAATGTCAGTTCAGAAGTGCAAAATGACCTGCACTGTTGAGGTCTGTGCAGAAATAATCGAGGTAGTGTTGTCACACAGTGCTGGTTCATCTGCAGCCTGCAGAGGTTGCTCGGGTGTCCTCTCCATGCTCATCCCACTCACTGTGTGTGGCCCTTACAGGGACAACATGACTGGAGTACTTTGCATATTTACAATATCAGTCCAACATCAGGTTGTTCTGGTCTCTGAGGATCTAGTCAGAATAGCTGCAGGTTTCCTAATGCAGCTCTTTATTGTAGTGGAACAGCCTTCTTCAGTTTACTGCTGCTGGAATAACCCAGTTCTAGACAGAAATTCCAGGTAGGATTTGGTCTGGGGTGGCTGGTATCACCATGTCCAAGAGCAGACCAGAGTCATTTTTCTTTAAATCTTCACATATCAGTTACACAGTTCCCCAGAGTTTGATTATACCACCAGCAGTATGAAGGTTGATTTTTAGATTAAGATTTTGTGTAACGCAGTTACACTTAAGAGTTCAGTAAAATGCATGATATACGGTAGGAAGAGACCCACTAATATGTGGGTCTGCAGGGATTGCTGTTCTTTGTGGAAAGTGAAATCTGTGCCTTGCAAACAGCTTGCATAAAATTGCCTGATTTTGCAACTGCAAAATGAGCCAAAGAGCCCTTTTCTTACAATACCATGTCTGTCTGATCTCTGAAATCTTGTTTCTCAAATTTTATTCTAGCCTTTAAGAACTCAGAAATTAATTCTTTATTGGAGATTTGATTTATTAGTCTTAATACAGTTTCTGGGTAAATCATAAATATACTGAATAGCCCTAAATGTCTGGCTCTTTTAGAAATCCTTCAGTAGGAGACTTGTACATATTAAAGGAGAGAAATCCCAAAGCACTGTTGAGAAGAGCAAGGTATGACCAAAGGGCAGTGAAATGGGGCTGGTTTGTACCATCAGGCAGACTGAATATCTTATCCTATTTTTGCTGTTAGTGCAACAGCTGAGTCAAGTGCATCTAAATCCAATAAAATCTGGTGTGCCCAGTGTTTCTGGGCGCAGGGCAGCTGTATGGATATGATTGTCTGACTGTAGAGCTGTCACTGCATCACATTGGTGTGTCACCTTGTAGGGCATCAACAGCGCTCTCCTCACCAGTGGTGCTGGTCACTGCTCAGGCCTGCACAGCAGCATTGCAGGGGGGAACTGCAGGCTCACACTTCACAGGGTGTCTTCTAAGGCTTTCCTCCTGCTGGCAAAGCAGAACTACCCTAACAAAGATAGAACTCTGCATCATCTTGTTGCCCTCTGGTGCTGTAGATGTGCATGTGTAATACTGACCTCTGCATACAGGTGCCTCAGTGATCTGTTTCTAAGCCAGGGAAAGTGGTCCCTCAGCAGCTTTTTCAGTTACCATTTAGTTCCGAATTTACTTGGAGCCATAAAATGTCCTCTATCAAAGGTGACTAGTCCTCCTAACAGCAAGATCTTCATGTGGCCAAAAGCCACAAAACTCAGACGAGGAGGAACTTTACTGGGGATTTCATAGGTAAAAGATGAAAGTGCCTGTCTTGTGATCCTGCAGCTTCCTTATGGGATCAAACTCAGCTGGGCTACAGAAGCAGATTCTTGGGGCAGCAGCAGGCATTTCCAGGCTTCTCCATGCACTGAGAACAGGGAAGGTTCAGCAGCTCCTGGTTGCCTGGAATGCCACTCCAGGCAGGAGCTACACTGCAGTGGCTGCCAGCAGTAGGAGAGCCACAGCTGATCGCTGGTGTGCTAAATTGATTCTTCTCTAATATTCTGGCAAGGAACAAGCTTATTGCAAATTTGATTTATTTTTTTATTTTGAACTCATTGGCAAAGTTCTGCATTAGAAAGGGACCAAGATGATAGTTTTTTTAAAAACTCTGAATCAGGTGATACCTGGAGAGCTGACCCGAAAATCCAGGGTCTCCTGGCAAGCAATGCACGGTGCATTGAACTCCCACTGGAGTCAGCAGCAAATTCTGCTGCCTGTTAACCTAATTTGGAGTCATAATGAAAAAAAGGATGAGCTGTATTTATCACTGACATTTTCTTCTTCACTGAGAAAAATAATTGAAATATGACTAAACAGAAAATGTGATTTTGGTTGCCAATTACTGTGGCCTTCTTTTTGCTGGCCTGCCTGATGCTTGTTTAGTTTCTGTCTAATCCATCAAGAGTGCTGCATCCCAAACTGGCTCCCTTAGTTATTTACCAGGCAATGTCATTCTTTCCATTAGCTTCCCTTCCTGTCTTGGATTAAATGTAAACATTAGTCCTTGTCTTCATTACCAAGCAAAGTCAGCATTTCCCTTGTTATTCTGTTGACAGTACTCAATTATTTCCATGTTTTCCCATCTTGATTACTTTTGTTTATTTAGAGAGTACAGGTTTAATTCCACCATACCAAGGCTCAGCTCTCTCTCTGTGATTCTGTTTCCAGGTGCAGGTGCACCGTTTCCTATGGGCTATTCAAGTCAGTGGGAATTTCTTTTTTTATCTTAGGGAAACTAAAAATAATAGGCTAAAATGAAGAACGATCTAAAAGCTCCCAGGGGTTGAGATTGTGGCCTAAATTTTTGAGGTTTTTAGGTCATGGATCAGTATTAGTATCAAGCTTATGGTTGGAGTGCAATTACATGCCCTTAGTATTTAAAAAATAAAATCAAAAGCCAGAGAGAGTGACTGCTATAAAACACTGTTCTTCACTTTATCATTGCCACCATGTTTTGCAGAAAAGATTATGATTCTGTATAATTCTAGGAACGGTTTTAACATTTGTTCATTTTTTACATTCGTAGCTATTATTGTTAACATGACATGGGTTCAAATCCGGATCTGTCCCTGACTATGTCACATGAGCTCTCTCCTGCCTTGTTGCACATGTTAATATCATGCTCTAATCTTCAGGAGAAATGCAGATAGTTGAGAGGAGCAGCTGATACCTCTTGACGGAGCAATTAAAACTCGAGCACTTCCTTGGAAGATCAAAGCAACATGTTTCGATCACAACTTTTCTTTATTATTCCATTTGCTTTCATGGTGATTTTAAAAGAAGGGGCTTGCTCTTAAAAATAAAATAATGATGGTAATTGTTTGCGCAGGTTGTTCTTTACGATGGGCAGTTTACCTGAAAAGCTCAAAGGCAGCTGAATTGCATTATTCCTGTGGAGACTATTTAAACTGTGTTGAACACTGTACTTGGTAGTGCTTTGGGGCAAATATTCTTGCCTGGCTGAATTTGGAGCAAAGAAGAGTCAAGGAGCATGGAGAGGACAGAACCTCTCAGCAGGGGAACAGCAGCCAACTCGCTCCAGCAGGGCCATTGCCCAGCTCAGAACTAAAGCACCAGGAGCTGTTTGCTCCCGAGCACGTGGAAAAACACGTGGCAGATTTCCAGGAGACTGGTGGCTGTGCTGCCTTTCCCATGAAGCTGACTTATGAAGTGTTGAAGGCTAGAAGTCTGACATGGTAAAGCAAGGCAGGAATGTGCACCAAGTTTTTAATTGCCATTAAAATTGCCATTAGTCTGACTGAGTACATGAGTGAGCTTGGTATCAGGTAAATGATGAGGATGAACAGGTAAGAAGTAATATTTTAAGCTTTCAGATTTTAATTTTTTTCCCACTCCTTGGCGTGAAACGTGATTCACTTTTTGCATTTTGTGTTCTGTGTAAACTGGGGGTGGGAAGTTCACAGGTGTTAGGGCTTAACTTCTTTTACAGGCTTCTCATGCACTGGTGTAAACTCTGCTCTTATGCCCGATGCCAATCGTATTGATTATGGGCTGTTTAAAAGCTAATTTGGTAATTAAAGTTGTCTTCCTTCCATGTCATTTTTGTGTGCAAACAACTTGTGAATATGGAGGAGGAAGTGCCTGGCTAGTCACTGTAATGCACTGCTGCCTCAGCACATGGAAATTGCTACTTGTCAAACAAGAGATTTAGTCCTTTTATTTTCACATATGAGATGCATTGTGAATCCTGCTGCACGTCCTCTGTCTTTAGTTACCTCAATATTTTCAATAAAAACGTATTCTAGCTGTCTGTGCTTTCCTTAAAGATAATTACTTACTAGCAGGAAAAAAAATAAATCCAGGTATTTACTGAGCACTGTTCTTCTGAAAGCTAATCCTACATTTTGTTATTACATAAACAACCTTGGAACACGTTCTGCCGCTGAACCACTTGTTCACTGAATCACCTTTCCCTGTGTGTGGTAGATGGTTCTGCTCACACAGGTTCAGCCAACCCCTGGCAGGAGGAGAATGGGGAGAGCTGAATGTTGGTGATTTCTAGATGGAAAAGGGTGGAACAGCCAAGCTTGCTGCCTTTCAGCTAAGCACAGAAATACACAAGGCAGTTATACCAATTATAAATAAATGCAAGTGTGTGTTCAGGTTTCTGGCTTTCTGGTTAGCTGTGAAGGGATCATTTGTAGGAGCATGTGCATTATGTTACTCTGGCCGGGGCACCACGAGACGTGGGAAGTAACCATTCCCAAATGCAGGTGTTGTTAAGCATTGGAAAGCCAAGGAACAAGACTCTGGGTGTAAGTATTGCTTAGATGAAAGGTCACCTTTACAGGGTTCTGAGCATTTCTTGAATGAGAGTGTATTGAATTGCCAAAATTAATCATAGGTATTATTCATTTATGTAACTAGTGGATACAGTAACCATCTTGTTGTGCCAACTTCAAAATAAAGTTAGCAGAAGTAATAATCATTACAGTTAGGTGCAGTGCCGTGGCTTACAGAAAAATTCAAATACCAATGCAGATGTTGATGGAGAAAGTCTTTCTGCTGGTATGGAAACTGAATTATAGCATACAAATGTTCAAGTCAGGATAATTTGAATTATAACAAATGGCAGCACGATTATGTGTCATTATTTCACAGCAAGAAGAGATCAAATACTTCATGAGTACTGTGTTCTGCTGTAGAAGCGTGTATGTGGAAGTAGAGGGAGTTATACATTAACTAAATGGTTGGACAGAATATTAGAATTAATGCTTTTCATTTCTTGGAATTTCATTTTAGATCTGATTTTGATGGGAAAGGATTATTCAGTTTGTAACCTGACAACTTTGCTTTAACAGTGTCTTCAGGATTTTCATTGTTGAAGGGTACTATAGAAGGATTATCTTACCCTTTTCTCTCTATCTCTTCTGTTAATAACGAACTATTTAAGCATCCCAACTCCACCATTTTTATTAATGGAGATCACAGTTTCTGTGATCAGTTTGGGAGCAGTGGCAGGAATGTGGCTCCAATTATTTTTACACTTCAAGAACTGGAAAAAAATATTTAACCCAGTTGACTGCAAAGCATGAGTTACTCCATTATGTGAAATGATTTGATGAATTCAGAATTTCAGTTAATAATGCCACCAAACAGGTGTTTTATCTGATTTTATGTTGTATTGGGAAGTCAGAATTAGTTCTCAATTGTCTAATAAGGATATCCTAATGTAGTCTAGACCTTTCTGAGGAGGTTGCCTGCCTGAGTCCAGTTTACGACATTAATATTGGGGCTATAACCAGAAATGAGATTATTATAATGACTAACAAAAAATGAATAACATAAGAAGCTGGCAGAATTTATCTGCCAGCGAATGCCTTTTTTTCATGATGTCTGTTTAATACAGCTCAAGCAGAACTAGAATTATGAATGTCTCCAGAGATGCATTTGCATGTGAGATAGATCTGGAGATAGATACATGAAGTACCTGATCCTGTGCTTTGCTGCACTCCCAAGGTGTGCTTATTGCTTCTGATCTCTGGCTGACACAAAAGTATTTCCAGTTGCAGACATGTTACACTATTTTTGTAGAAACTTCTCTAATTTTATCTGAAGATGGAGGCAATGGGATGGGAAATAAATGTCTTCGTGTAAATGTTCACAGCATCAGCCAAGACAATACTGCAGCTCCATATGCTGAGTATGGAAAGAGAAACCCACAAAATGCAGTTTACATTTGGATACAGGGAGAGCAATAAATCAAAGGTATGAATAAACCAGCAGCTGATGAAAAGGACCGGTTATTTTAAGCTATTTTCTATAGATGCACCTCAGGCAGAGCTTGACACCAAGACAAAATCAATGAAACTGAATCGTTTGCCAAACAAACGCTGGGCAGATCAATCAGGAATGCTTGAAAGCTAAACAATGGCCTGGTGGGAAGGAGGGATTGATTGCCTTAGCAGGCTGCTGCTTTTCTTCAGAATGGGACAAGGAGAGAATGTAGAAAAGAACTTGAGCCTTTAATACACGGACATTCCACTGCTGAACAGGGAAAGGCCTGGCAAGCCTCTGTCTGCCTGCCAGACTCAGCCTAGGAAATTAAACCCGATTTAATTTTCAGTAGCTCACAAGGCAAAGGACTAACGTTGTATTAAAACCAAACAGAAGTAACTGGGACAGGTGTAGGTTAAAGAGTCAGTGCTGACTGCAGGGACTTGGAGGGGCTGTTCTGGAAGAGTTGCTGTAACACAGCTGGTTTGATTCTGTGTATTTTAAATTTGTATTTTAATCTGAGTAAAACAATTAGCTATAGGTGAACCCTAACTCAGCCCTCCAAACTAGCCCAGAGACTTTCTGCTGAATGAGACAAATGGGAGGGTTTGCAAACACTGCACGCAGGTGTGGCTTATTCCTCCCTCCTAAACACAGAGTGGCAAAAATAGAGTTGTCTCAATTTCATCTTTATGTGCATTTGCCAGAAATACTGACAGGATCATTTTAAGGTCTTCATACCTCTGCCCAAGAGTTTGTGGCATCTCTGACCTCTCATACTGTCATGTCATTTAGAAAGGTGTCTTTTTAGTGCCAGAGACTTTATGGGTATCATTTGACCTCAAGGCCAAACTAAATTATTAAAGCTACTAACAGGAGACAAGAGATGAGAGATGAATCTTTTCCTCCTGCTTGATTACCATGTGTTTTGGGGGTGGGTGGTCATTTTGATAAGAAAGCTGGAGCTGAAACCGAAGTGAGATGGCTGGTTTCCTCATCAGCTTTTGGAAAAGGGCAGACAGAAAGGGGCTGAAAGATATATATGTTTAAATTTATGACTCTTTTTTAATACTTTAAACTTTTTTCCCCATAGAACATCTGGTCTGTGGAGGTTGAGGAATTCAATTTCAGCTTCAGTTTGCTTTTTCATGCTGGAGGCATGAAGAGCTGATTCCTCAGATGTACGTTGCTTTCTATAAACCACCATAACATAATGATTCATCTTAGTATTTGGATTGTCATTATAAAAATTAGCTAAGACATATAAGACAAATTACCTCTAATTTAGTTATTAGATATATCTTGTTCTGGAGTAGCATCATTTAAATTAGCAGAATTACTTGCAATGTCTGTCCTTCGTTCCCAGACGCTGGTGTTCATGGAGTTATCCTAAATGATCTGGTTACCTCAGCCATGCCTGTCAGGGCACACTGATATTAATTCATATCTCTTCATTTTAGGGGGATTCCTCTTGCCCCTTTTGCCCTTTTTCCTTTGGGTGCCATTGCTCCCCATGGGCTGGCACTAATGTCATTTTGAGGACATGCCAGCAGGAGGAGCTTGTGGATTAAAATGTGCTTTCAATAAAGCAATCACCAAATTACAGTAATTGCATATAACTCTGTGCTCTCTTCTGCAATGGAAGCTACCATGTACCTGTAAATTTGTCTGTCTGCTCATAAAGCCCATTAACCTATTTTAGATTGAGCAAAGCCCAATGAGGTGAAAATTTAATTTAATTTTATTTTATTCCATTGTATATTTGATAATTAGGTTATTTGATGTCTGCATGTTCTGAAAAATACGTATCTTAACACAAAATCACAACTCTCTGAAGCCCATATCCCGTGCTCTGTTTTACAAGCATTAAGAGTATCAACACTGCATTGCTCAATTTTATAAATAGTATAAAAATTATGAGTAATAATATTCATGTTACTGAAAGAAATCCATGGTAATGAGCACAGCTGAAATTGGATTCACATGATCAGAATCCTCTACAGCAACTTAGATAACATTGCTGAGTTTCAAAATAAGAAATCATGGGGCCACAGTTGGAAGTCCAATTATCCTTGGCTACCAAAAACTAATAGCATGTGCTATAAATTAATTTTTAGACTTTTAGTGACATCAAAAATAAGGAATTAAAGATCTAACTTGTTAATTTTGTTACTTAAGAAGAGAAGGATGTGTGCCACAGGTTTATTATGCATTTTTTCACGTAAAGGTTCTTAGCTACCTTGGAAGACTAAATGCTATAATAGGAATGTGATGAGTCTTGATGTAGGAAAATCATTTATTATTTCAGCTAAGACTCTTTTAGAGTTTTCTGCTTAGAAATTTAGACAAGTTAAATAATGCACTTCCATTAAAAAGACTTAACACCTTCTTTTCTATTGATGTTTAGTGCTGGAATTGAACAGGATTTTTTCCAGTGTTTTTCTCCTCTTATTTCTGTGGGAACAGCCCGTGTGTGTGCACTGTAGTTACAGAGGTAATGGCTACCAGTGAGACAACTGCCCTTTCTTGCAGAAGTGCTCTGCTACCTGCGAGTGAATTTTCCACTCGGTCCCAGGACTTGTTAAAGGCTTTTACTTTGGTACCATCTCTCCCATGTGAGTGCTCAAAAGGCCTCAACAGAGCCTGAGTGTGCCTGTGCCCCTGGCAGGGCTGTCTGACCTGTGCGTCAGGAAGGTCACTGCAGGAAAAAGGCAACAGCACGGAGGAATTCAGGGATTGTTTTAAAATATATCTCGATTTGTTTAAGATGGCCAGAACTACAGATGAGCAGTTCCTCCCCTGTGGACTTGTTACCAGGTTCTGAAGATAGGTATTATAAGGTTGGGGGTTTTAACTTGTAAAACTAAGCTTGGCTTTGTGTGCTGTGTGATTTGATTGCCTAGCTGAGTTGCTAAATGCAAAACAATTTTATTCATTGCTCTGTGTGTAAGCAGTTTAATTAAAAACCATGTGGAGACCTCTAAAAGAATGGCAAAAGTACAATGCTATCCCTTTATACTGTAGTTTTCCGAGGAGTCTATAGCCTGAATGTCACCTAGGTAAGCTGGAATTTTCTGTTACTGCTTGTTTTTGAACTTAATGTTCTCCTCCGGGTCTTTTCCAAAAGGCTCATTCATGTCAGACTGTAGTCTGTTGTGGGTCAGAAGAGACTGAAGAATTCCCAACAGGGATGTATTACTAATGTACTTCATCATGTAATGATACATCCATCCATAATTAGAGGATTGTTAATTGAGCATCATCCAAGCTCTTGTCTATTTTGCTTGTACTTTTATCACTTCAAAATGCTTTTCCCGCCATTTCCGAACCGCAGCTCATGGAGATACGCTTTTATCCTGTAATTTGCAATCTTCCATCAAATATTGGAAGTCCTACTAGCTCTCATTTCTGAAAGAGCCCATTTTGTAATTCACACTTGGGACACCAGTACAAAGAATGCAATTCCGTGGTGTTGGAGATGTGTGCTGTACTTTGCAGTCATGTGCCAGGCTCTCATAACATCTGCTTTTTTCATGTTTGAAACAACCACAGGATAATTTACATGTGACATAAATTAGCTACTTCTGTCTTTATGTTTTGTCTCCCTAGTGATATTCCACCTTCTGGGGAACCTGTGAGCAAAGGCAGTCGCTCGAGGGTGACCACGCGCTTCCCCAAACTGTCCCGCAGCCACCAAAGGGAGCCCCGGAGCCTGGAACCCCAGAGTGGGGATCTCTGACCCTTCTTCCTAATTGTGACCATGGGCACTGCGTACTTTGAGTTGTTCTGTGATTCCTTCCCAGCCTATATTTATGATTTAAGCTCCTGAAGAGACTACAGCTGCATCAACTTAAATCCTGAAAAGAGACATTCATTACCAAGGGTCATATCCTGATTAACGACTTTGGAAGGCAGTAATCACTTTCTCAAAAGAATACGAGGGCTCTTCACCAGAGCTCAGCAAACTGATGGCATTTTCTTTGTTTTGTAAAGCTGCTCTGCACATATTCTCCTTTGTTCCCCTGAAGTCCTTCTTTTACAATGAATTTCTTGTTTGTATTATGTTGTCTCCCTTTTTAACATGTACATTTTTCTGTTCCAGAGAGACATGAGTATCATGTCAAGACAAGTTTTTTTTTTCCCTTAGGAGAACAGTTACGATTATAACTACTTAATATGTCAGAAGGATGTCCTTAAAAGAACCTCACTAATTTATTACCTTTTGTAAATAGAAGGACTGGGTTGTTTTGGGTTTTTTTAATTGTAAACCTCTGACACACGAAGGTTTTTAAAAAAACTTGACAATGTAGATGATGAGGAAAAAAAACCATTACAGGTGGAAAAATAGCTTTTGTACATTTCTAGTTAGATAGTCTCAATAGCTTTCATTTGTGGGAATTATTCTTTAAAGTCAGAGAATGTAATAATTTTTTAGTAAAAGTTCAGTCCTGCTGGAAGGCAGGGACAATACTATTAATTTTTACAAACCACTGCAAGGATACACAAAATGAGTGTGGTGCAAAATAGTGCTTTCAAGTCTTGGGTTACATTTTGTTACCAGTTTGTTGCTGATGTTACAGAATAGTCCGTCATTAATCTGATTTTGTAAAACCCTCCACGTGGTGATACTTAAAAAATTGCCTGTAATGAAAGTGCCTGTTACCCATCACCTCTTATTGAAAAGTAATTTGTAATGCTACTACTGTAAGAGTGACTAAAATATTGACAAGAATTATTACAAGTGATGGAAGTCCTGACATGGATTAACTGGAATCCAGTTCAGTATCCATTAGCTGCACTGCCGTAGGCAGTTAATTATGTTTTAGCTATCTTCTTCTCTTCATTAAGTTTAAGCAGTATACGTTCAAATTTTCCATTAATTGTGTTCTGGTTTTCCTTTGTGTAAGAACCTCTTCCTTCTCAGAAGTTTCTTTAGATAATGTTACTTAAATTGATGTATCTTGTCATTTTATTATCCATTCATTACACTAAATTCTCACGTCAGTAGATGCTAAAACCTTACATCAATCACCAGAAAAAACCAAGCTGACGGTAAACAACAGATTTTTTTTACCTCACTGCTTTACTAAAGTTCTGGCAAACTGGAACTTGTGTTCTGCAGACCTGTGCCCATTGTGTGTTGTTCAGGTGGGTGAGCGGTCCAGTCGTTTTCAGTGGCACTCCCTGAGTGAGAAGGGGTTTGTTACACACAGTGAGGAGCATCAGTGCCTGAGTCTGAGCCCCAAGGGCTGCATTCCTACCACTGAAATAAATATGTAGCTCTCAGATTGCACTGAGCAGCAAAACGCGGCGGAGAGGAGCGGAATTCACTCCTCAGGTCAGAAATTCCAGTAGGTGAAATACCACAAAGTAAAATCATGTCACAGAAATGAAACAAGATTTTTCAGTCAGTAAGAGTTCTCAGTCACAGGGTGGATGAATAGCAAACCAGTGGGTTTGTTTTCATTAACAGGTGAATTACTGGTGGTGTTTTGTGTAAGTTACAGGGGGACACTTACTTAAGAAGAAGGCAAAGTGAGTAGTTTGTCAGTTAAGTAGCTTCTCCAAACTCTTTAGTCTGATGCCCTGCTGCTGGTTTAGTTTGTTGGAAAGAAAAGTAGCTGTAATGATGGTCCCACTTTGAAACAATTCTATTTTTCAGAAAGTGTAGACTTGGTCAATAGAAACATGGCACACATCTATGAACCCTGAATTGCAAGTAAATCTGAAAGAAAACACTGTGTGGAAGCCTTTGTGATGTTTCTGTCACATGGAGCTGTATTCACTTTCAGGTAATAATTCCCAGATTCAAATACTTCTTACTCAGAAAGTTGCAAATGATAAGAAGTCTCATTTAGCGCAGACTGAATTTTTTTTTTTTTTTTTTAGTTGTTTAAAAGGAATTGTTTGTATCTGCATTTGGCTCCTAAAATTATTTCATCCCTGATTGTCTTGCTTCTTGTAATTTTTAATGTATGTATGTAGATCGCATAAAAATACTGAGCTTGTTTACCGTGTACAAATTGCGCTTTGTTAACTGTAGCTGAGCTGTGTATCAGCTCCTAAGATTACAGTCTGCAAACAATGTTCACTCGGCGATACAAGATACCATAATGGGGGCATTACTAATCCATTTAAAAGCTCAGCTGTGGTTTCTCTAAAATCCCAGAAAATAATCAAATGAAAGCCTTCTTTCACAAGGTAGTTTTCCCACTTTATAGCCCCAGTTATTTTGAAGATCAGTGTCACCTGTGTGACTGTGAGTGGGTGCCCAGTGACAGGAATGGCCAAATTTTTAGCACCTCAAGACATTCTGACGTGCTCTTAGAGAGATCTGTTGCAAGTCCCACCTCTGATAATTCACCAGAATCAGCCAAGTCTGCTAAGAAGGTTGACCAGCTGGAATTTAGAATGCCAAGGCGTTCTGTTATTCTAATAAAATACCTGTAAATGTAACGATTATTCTGTCACTTGAATGATTTAATCAGTTTATCCTGTGTCACCTGATTTCATGCTCATGGTTACAATTTTTTGTGCAGATCCAACTTCCTTTGGCACTGGCTCAAAGCTCTCAAACCCCTGTATGTGCTCAGTGAGCTGATGGGTTTGACCATTCCTGTTGGTGCTCTAATCCCAGGACAGGGGCTGGATGCTGGAGCTGGTCCTGCTGGCCCTGGGCTATGGCCTGGCACGAGGCGGTGTAGAGCAATTTGTGGTATCATTTGCAGTTCATTCCTGCCTCATCTTTAGGTGTGTTGGGTCTCTGGGGCTTCTCATCAGTGACTATTCAAAATAAACTGTAAAAAAGTGGCACAACTTTTACTGTAATGCTGTTGTCCGATCACGTGGAAAATGAACATTTTCCTGAGAAACACAGAGCCAGGCAAAGCTCTTCCAGCTTTTGCAGATGTGTCTATCAGTATTCATCACACACTGACTGTGGTTTTTCAGAACCTCATTTGTTTAGAGATTGTGTCATTCATTATAGCATTGTGTCGACTGGGCTTTTGCAAATTAAATCAAAGTTCTCAATAATAATAATAATAATAAATTTCCAAGGTTTATATGAGGCAGGATATTGGCATAGTTATAAAGGCTTAAACTGATATGTCCATTAAGTCACATATTCTTAGGAAGATAGTAATTTCAAAGCCAGTCTTTTTTGTGGAATATATTGTTGATGTGATAGTTGTAATCAAATTATAATACCTTGCAGAATCTACTGCGAGTCATAAACCATCGAGATTGACTTAATACAAGTATTTAGAGAAAGAACGTAATGGTATTAAAGATTACTGGCTCAAAATTGTGACCTGTGGCTAAGGTGCTTTTTACTTTTTTGTTCCAAAGTCATGTTTTATTGTATAGAACAATATCTGCGTGGCAGCTGTCAAATTAATTAATAAGAACCTACTAACAAATGGGGTTGACTGACTCAGAGCAGCCAGCTAATTATATATGAGACTCAGTGAACTCCCAGTGAACTAATGATGCTTCTGTCAGGATGTATTAATGGTTGAAGAATATGATGTGTTGTTACCAGAATCAGTTATTGGTGCTGTCACGTCTGGATTCTTTTTCCTCCAGAGAACGCAGGGATCTCAGTGCTGCTCTAAGTTCCACGCTCTTTCAAAGGTTCAACCCCCCCACACACACTCCAAAACATTTTTCATCCAATGCCTTGGAATTCTGAGTGCAGATAATATCTACCTGTGGACAGGAATACAGTTACCTGCTTGAAATTCCTGTGAGAAACCTGTGGAAAGAAAGGAAAGGACTGCTTTACCTTGAATTTGTGCTGCTCTATGCCCTTGCAAATCTTGGGAACAGCACTGGGCTCTTCCAGCTGGAACTCTAGGATACATGAAAAGAAACCTATTTAACATGAGAATACAATTTTCTCCTTGGAAACAATACTAATACTTCCGTAGTGGATCTTGAGTCACTTCTAGAAAAGTGGTTTAACAACTCAAGAAAGTAAAGAATTTCTCTCCTTCGCTTTTTGTAGGTGAGGGTGTTTGAGTCAGCACCCTGCTCCACATGGAATATTCACTTGATGATGATTTTGTCATTTCAGGAGTTTCTGAGCATTTTGTGTGCAAAGAAACACTTCACTGTATGAAATTATCTATATGAAATATAGAATATGTTTAAAAACACCAGTTAACCTGCTTCGTGTTTCACTTATTGAATGGAAGATAACACACTTGTTCTACACAGTGGTCTGACACTGTACATTGATTTTATTTCTTATTCTGCACTAACTGTGCTTTTATGGTCCAGTTATAGAGAACTTAGATTATTTATAAAACTTCTTTAACAAAAATAATCAGAGCATAATTCTGAACAATAATAATGGCTTAGCTTTTGGTTCATAATGGCATGAGTTTATACTAGACAACAGCACTGAAATGTTTAGAGAGGAATGAATGTTCCAGATCTACAAATTTCTGCAAATATCTGGACTTTAAAAAACCCCCAACATTGTTTTTTTATTGCATCAGAACAGGGTTATTGCACTTCCATGTAGGGGAATCAGTTCCTTTAACAAGATTTCAGAGATCATCTCCATGCCCTGGCAGTAGTAAAACTGTGATAAGTGGTTTTCTTATTAATCATTTAAGACACTAAAAATTATCAAACTGTAAGTGTGGTTGAAAATACAGTTCTGAAAGGCTGCCCTTTCTTTCTTACTTCACACTGAGATAAATAAGTGTCTTGTGGGTGGGACCAAACCTGTTGGCAGCTGAAGAAGCTGGATTTCCCTTTTCACTTGGGGGGATGGGGGGAGATTTTTTTTGTTCTTCCTGTTAAGCTGTAGAAAATATAGTATTAATTCTTAAGCATATTTATGTACAGTATTCACTTGAGTATTAATAAACTGTAATATTATTTTAACTTGTTATGCTAATGTTTACATTATGGAATTTTTAAGCAAATGTATATATATACGATTTTCTAAATACTTTTTTTTTTTTTTAATTAAATATCCTGTGGTAATTTTATTGTAATCTGGTTACAATATGCTACTTTACCAAGAAGAAAATAAAAAATAACATCACTTCTTGTTTGAAGTAGAGTTTGTTTACACCTTATTCGTTCTGTTCAGCTGTTTTGTATTTGCTTCTTTGATTTATGTTCATTTGCTTCCAATGTGTTTCTATACCACAGGTAGTCATGTTGCATTTGGGGAGTTGTAATGGCTTGGCATTTCCACCTGGGCCTACAGAATTTAAAGGTTTTCTTTTCAGAAAAGACCTGTGCAGGATTTACTGCTTTTTGTCCCTCCCCTCTCCCCCCCCGAAATTTTAAGGAAATAAGAAAAAACCTTTCTACAACGATCTGCCAGAAGAAAGAGCAAAGGTATTTTTTCAGATAATGTTTAAAATAAGATTTTTGCTACTGCACTTCAGTCTTTCTGAATGACCTTTTAAATATTGTGAGCGAACTTACTGTGTTCCCCAAATCAAAATAGATACCTGACATTTTGATATATTGCAAGTCATGCTTGATTTTATTCTAGAAAAATCATCGTGCAAACTATGGCATGGTTGTGTTTGTCATGCTTATTTTCTGAATTTTCCCTGCCGCTTTTCACCCTGCATTGTAGCAGCAGGCTTTTACTAGGTGAGGTTTCTAAGCACCATGCTGATAACTTTCCCTTTATTTCCAGTTCAACAATATCCGTGCCATTTTCAACATTTCTTGTTTCCCTGATATTCTAAAGTTGCTCAGCCAGGTGAATGCACCTTATCCGGTACACTGCATTTGTCATTGCTAAATAATTTGTCTTTGTTTGAAAAGTGATCTTATATCCTTCCTCATATGCAGCTTGTAATTGTTTCATTCGTGTAGGCCCCTCATTAATTGCACTGTTGATGTCCGGCCTTTAGATCTTTCTGCTGAGCAAACTGTTGTGCTCTGGGTGAGCCTCTGCCCTCCTTGTTCTTTGTTGCAAATGCCAGGCCTGCAGTGCCCTGTGCTTGGCCATTCTGTGTGCAGCACCGCAGACTCTTTGTGCCCTTGGACATTTGCTCTTTACACCTTCTTGGTTTGGGCTTGTGCTATTTTTGGAGTCTCTGTTGGATGACTAAGACCTACCCTTCCCCAGTTTCCTAGAATTCCTGTGTCTGGCAAATTCCTCCTTGCATAATGCTACAACTCTGACTTTAACTACTTCATCTTCCTGATAAGAGTATTTTCATAATTATTTTTATTCCTGGTGCCACATGTTGTTCAGAAACAGCTGAGGTACATAAAGGGTTTACTTTACTCCATGTGAGTTCTATGTCATCAACTTCGCGTGACATCAGCCTCTCTTTAACCATTCCAACCAACATTTGCCAGAGCTGTCAAATACAAGGCCTTTCTTTGGCAATTATTGATATCTTAAAATAGATTTTGCACTCATATTCTGTAGCTTCACTCTGTGAAAACTATTTACAGATTAAGCAAATGTTAATAATAATTTTAAGTACCTAAATTTTATAATTATTTTGCTTTTTCTTCACTTTATTCCCTGTTTTTTTATCAAGTGCTAATTCATTCATGAATTAAGTCATTTGCACGTGTCTCAATTTCAGTGACAGTTTCTACTTCTCAGTTTCTTAGTAGGAAATTAAATTCTGATCATTAACATTCCCAATTTTATATACCATCATCGAATTTTTTAGTGAGGGCCCAAAACTGGACACAGGACTCGAGGTGTGGCCTCACCAGTGCTGAGTACCTGGGGACTGTCACAGGTCCTGCTGGCCATGCTGGTCCTAAGAAAATATTCAGCAGTGGAGATCCCAAGCTGCCTTCCAAAGTGGGAGTGTGGGCTTATAGAGAAACAGGAAATGAAAACTCATTTAATATCATTAGTAACATTTTAGCTAGGTCAAAGCAGGTAACACCTTACCCATCTGTCATTAGAAATACATCTCTTGTCTCCATTGATGTACATAAGTAAGTCTATTTCTTAACTGGCAGATTAAATTTAAAAAGAAAAGTGTCCTTTATATGGTGCTATTTATGCTGCTGAACAGTTTGAAGGATCTGCTTTTCAGATCTGAGCTTTAGATACACACTAATACTTTGTAGCACAGAACTGAGCTTCCCTCAGATTTATCTTGAAGGAGCTCAAATTCTCAGTAGGCTTTTGTTTAGTACAGTGATGGAACACACGGTTCTTTGTGCATCCAAAGTGATACGTATGGCTTCAAGCAGTTAATCAGATGAGAGGCATTTTGCAGTGATGCTTTAATTTCAAACAATATATTAGATATTATTGGCATTTTTGGAAACCATCTGCTTGACGTTTTTTAAAGGTGAAAAAAAAGTGGGAATTGGTGGATAAGATACATCAGTACCTTTGAGCAGTTCTGCTGTATTGGAAAATAGAGGGTGATTGGGTACCAGAAAAAAGGATAATAAAAGAAAGCACGCCTTCTGACCCAGCAAGAAGCAACAGAAAAAAAGTGAGTGAGGAATTCAATGTAGGAATACATAAAAAAAATGTTTCAAATTGTACTACATCGAACTGCCACCATATGTTCCTTGATGAGATACAACAAAGTGGGTAATGTATCTGTTATGGAGTCTGTCAAGCCACAGCACCCTTTGGATATGTCAGTAATTAACAAATAACATCTGCTGTCAACTGCTGTACTTAATCAGCCCGGGCAGGGTTCTCCTCCCTGCACGACAGAGGTAGACTGTGGGGTTCTGCTTTTCCTCGGGGATTGAAAATTTCTGTGACCGCGCGGCTGCCTGCAGAACTCCTGCTGGGACGTAATTCCTGGGAAAGCTGGGTGTGCAGGAGCGGCGGAACACGTGGGAGCGGAGCGGGAGCTTTGATGTGGTGCTGTCGGCTGTGCCCCCCGAGGGCCCTGCTGCCCTCCTGCCGCTCACGGTGCCCCTCGGGGAGGACGAGCGGCCTCCGCAGGTACGTGCAGAGACAGTGCCAGCCCCCTGCCTCGTTTGAAGGTGCACAACAGCTCTGCTCTTGTTTGGTAGGTAACAGGGGCGTGAAAATGTGTGAAGTCAGACCTCGTTGATGGACTGTCCAATACGATGCACGTGGAGAACCACCGCCAACATGAGGTGAATTTAAAGGGGCAGTTTAAGATCCCGAAGAAGGTGTCAACAGAATTGAGTTTCAAAGCTTCTCTCAGTTGCAATAGTAGTGGAAGTCTGCAGGAGCTGATCTATTTATCCTCCCAGTTTCTGAATCCACCCTGTCCTGAGAATTCACAAGGTTCCTCCAAATTAGAGGAATACTGGATGCACTGAAGTAGCTTCTGCCCTTTAAGTGCAGCTGGTGCAGAGAAATGGGGATTTGCAAAGCAAAGATCTGACCTTTCACTCATATCCATGTGTTCAAGAAAGGATTTTAATACAAATCTTAGAAATCTTGTGCCAGAACAACAATTTGAAATAATGAGATTTTCCTTTAATCTTCATTAGGATTCATTAAACAGCTAATATATGATTCATTACATAGATAATGAATATCTAATTAGTTAAGATAACACTCAAAACTCTAATAGGAGATGCTTAAGTTGGTAAATAATTTTCATAAATTTAAGTAAGTTTTTTAATCCCAGTTGGTTGCTGCTGCAGGTGTCACTGTGCTGATGTAGTGTGAGTGTTAAGCAACCCCTCTGCTCCAATAACAGAATAATTCCATCCCTTTGCTCTCTCCCACAAATTGTGATGACAAAATACCAACTTTAAACAGTACCTGTTTTAACTAAGACAATATAATATCGTGTTAGTGCTATCCTGGAGCTGGGCATGTGCACAGTCCCATTTTGGGGAGCGCTGTTACCTTCGTCCCTGATTGCTCTGCTTCACCAACACAGGCAATTATCTTCCTTCTCTGTCCCATCCAGCTGGGTCAGGAAACACCTCTCTTTGTTCTTGACCCACAACTGAGAATAAGTAAGGGCTGAGAATCCTCACCTCAAGTTTGTCTTTGCCCATCGACTGTTCTGATCACATTTAAAGCACAGAGACCCCTTACAAGGTTCACTTTTGGTTGCTCAGAAAGAAGGCATATAAAATATGAAAAATGTCATCTGATCTGACAATGTAATTCTATTTAAGAAACAGAAACTGTTCTGGATAATATATGCAGACACCTCTGTCATGAAGCCTCGTGGGGTTTCACACCCAATTATCTGTGACCACCTCTGGTTACCATAGCAATTCTCTCTTAATTAGAAATTCACCCTCTGCTTATGGCCTGTCTGTGCTAAATCATGAAATTCTGCTGGGTACTTAAGCACTTTATTTATTTGTTTATATATGGACTGTAACTTACTGTGTCAAATGACTTCTTTATGCAGTAGTACTCCGGGTTTTTGACCCAAACATTGATTGGACTTGTAATTCTTCTATGTGTCCTTGGCCCACTTCCAGTCTGTGTGTAATGGGCAGATCACACCAGGAGAGAAGGCAGGGATGTTGGAGGTGTTAATACATGGAATAACATGGTCAGGAAGGTGGAAGCAGCTCTCTACCTGCTGCTCAAGAGGAAGGACTCTCTGTGAAACCTTCAGCCTGCATTCAGGCTCAAGTTGGTGTTATAACCTTTTCAAAAGAAAGGAGTCTCTGCCCATGGAGAAGTATTTGATGATGTGTGAAGTTGGCTGTATTTGTGTCCATAGGTGGACAAAAAACACCACAGGGTGTTTTGGTGACAAATGTAAGAGATTTATTCCTGCGCTTAGGAAAATAAGATGAGGGGGATGAGAATAAGTTATGTGCAATGTTGAAGGCAATTCTGAAAGTTGGGCATCTGATCAGTGTTTGGGGCATAAACTTGAAAGCAAAGGCTGTGACCCTAAACACTCCCTTCTGTAATCCTGGGGAGAGCAGAGGCTCATGATCCTTGGAGTCCAGACCAAAACTGTGGAATCACAGATCTCTGTAGTTTCCAATGTAAGTGCAGAACCTGAAAGTGTAAACACCTCTTTCTGAGATAAACCCAATCCTTCCCCAAACAAAACACTACGGCCCAGATAATTTCTTTTGAGGGAACAGGGCAAGAATAAAGCTCAATTCAGAAACGTACTCAGATAGTACAGTGATAAAACCAATATAAGGACTTCCTTAGCAGAATAGAATAGAAAATTATAGGACAAACCAGAATGAATTCATGCACTGCAAGGTCCAGAGACATTGCTTTTGAATGTCTGATCCACTTGCAGAAATTACTTACAACATGCAAGGACTACAGGCCTTTAGTCTTTAATCTGAAGTGCTTGAGCTGCGAGAGGTTCAGCGTTGTACTTTGAAAATTTGATGTAAGTTATAAGAAGACTGAGAGAAAGAACATGAAACATTCAGCTTAAAACAGAAGGTTACCCCATCTGTTACCTTTCACAAGATCTCTGTTGTGTGCCCTGACATGCAATGAGAGAGGCTTTAGCTTTTATGGAAACTCAGCAGCCAGGTTGGAGGTCAGTGCCACGTGGAGGAATTGGCACTTACTGTATGCTCTGAAGCTCATATAAATTCTGTTATATATATCATGCTGGACAGTAATCTTACCTTCCACCATTGCACTGTGTCTCCAGATTCTCCTGTAATACACTTTTTTTAGATACTGCTCACAAATGCCACTGTTACATGTAAGTAAGAACAGACAAAAATCAGCAAAAGAAACCCAAGCCAATTTCAGCTTTGTGGTCACTTCATGGAGGTTCAGAGATACCAGACAGGTGACAGCTGAGCTCTCTCAGCTTTCATTTTTTTATGTAATGCTTCTCCCAGCTTAGTCCCAGATCTGCTACTGAAACTCAAATACTGGATTCAGAACTGAAATGCAGTTGTTTCTTTTTTCTGGCATAGACAGAAATGGTGGGTTTAATTTAACCTGTCTGAAAACATTCCTTAAACAAGTAATAAACAGTTCTTAAGAAGCACAAATCAATTGGGCAATCGGCTTGTGTCTTTAATTACAATTTTAGCCTTACCAATTGTTCCTCAGTCAGCTGTACAGCATTATTACCACAAGAAAACCAGCCTATTTTAAAATCTAATGTCACAGTGCAATTGATTAAGGTTAAAATGGGATTATCCAGCAGTAAAAGCTCAAGTGACTCCTAAAGGAGAGCAGTCAGCATGTATACATGTACATTTGCCAACATTCCCAGTATAAAACAAACGACTCATTACATGGTAGCTGTGTTGTGCCTGGATTCTGATTTTCTGTGAGTCATCCCTTGATTTACTGAAATAGAATAAGATGAGTAAGGGAGTCAAATTATAGGGAAGAAAGTCTGCAAGCTGCGTAACATCCAACACTGTCACAGAGAAGAAGGATTATTCAACTTCTCTGTGCTCTTTATTGGCTCTGAATTTCATATGAGAACCCTCCTGCCATTGGATATCTCCTACGGGGAGGAGTTTAATAAAAACCTCATGAATAACCAAGGTCAGTCTTTATTACTGCATAGGCCACAGATTACCCTTCTCTATTGAATTTGGATTTATATATGACTGCAAAATTGCATCGCATGCCACACTCTGAAGGCACATAGCGTGTCTGTGTAATGGTAGGGGATAGAAGCAGTTTTCTATTAACTTAGGATTGGATTTTGCATCATGAATTATCATCTAATTTTACATATTGCTAAACAGAAATCTCATGTTCCATTTAGATGTAACTGAGCTGGAATGTGAGGGAATTTTAAGCATTAGAATAAGGGAAAGAGGAGGGAGCACATCTAAGGTTTTTAGGTTTTTTATGTAGTTTCAATGTACAGCATCCTGCAATTACCATACAGTCAGAGACATAAACAGCTATGCAGTACTTCTTACTGTGGCTGTCATCAGGGGCAGTTTGAAAAATCCTTAATTCCAGCTCAGAAAAATAATCCTTAATTTCAACTCAGAAAAATAAATAGCAACAATGTCCTGCAGAGAAGTGTCAAACCTGAGAATCCTCTGGCTGTGCAAGGGGCGACCACATATTGATCCAGTTCTACGAGTATAAAGCCATACTACAGGGATTTATTCTTAAGTCTGAAGCTTTTCCTCAAGACTCATTCTTTTTCAATTATTTGTAGTAAAAGGATCTTCAATAAAATACCAAATTACTCAATATGAGAACTAATGCATAAATGGTAAAGCTAAAGTTGTAGTTTGATAACATTTAGCTCAAGATAAGCTGCTGTGAAAAATAACTCTTTCAAAATAACGGTTAAAAATTCACCTTTGCTTTGATTTGTAAAATCTTTGTCTATTTGTGTTTCAGCTGTTCGTTGTTATATAACTGTTCCCCATGGCCCATGAAAATCAGGTTCAGTCCGAGGTTAAATTGTACCTTGTCAGAGCAGGGATGTGACCCAGTCTGAGCGACTGGGATGACTCCATTTGTTTCCCTGCTTTGTAAATCCTTTGGCTCTGTACATGCGCGCGTGGGAAGTGGAGAGCAGATGTGAGGGAAAGGTCAGGGATGCTGCTAAGTCTGTGAGGCTTTCCTTTTACCTTCCATGAGATTTAGAGACGCCTCCTTAGTGCAGGTACATAAAAACATTCCTCAGTGAACAGCAGTGTTTTTTATTTTTTGCTGAGTATAGACTAGGAAAGAAAGGAAAAATACAAATCAGGTAGGATGCACGTACCAGATGACACCCAAATCCAGTGCTGAACACTGTCAGCGTAATATGCAACTAACAAGAAGATTCCCTCACATATAGACATGTTTTCTATATCCATATCAAAGAACTGAATATCTGAAACCCATAAACTGAAGCAATTTGTGTGTCTGTGTGTGTATGCAGCTTTAGTAAATCTGAATTACAAAGTTTTGCCAACACACCAGAGAGCAGAGAATTGCTTCCTTGTGGCTGCACATCTTTTGCTAGATTTTAGCAGAGTAAATCGTGCTGAGTTTGACATTATAACAAAGGATAATCTTTGAACAGTTGAAGTTATTATGTTCTATTAGCTATAAACAAGGGATATACCGTGATCATTTTTCCATTAGAGGTGGGTTAGCTGAGGCTGTAACAGAGTACACAGTATTTTAAGATCAATGACACCGCAGATTAACTATACCATTTATTGAGAGGGATTCCCAGTACTTGGTTTCTCCAGATGTGCCACGTTCTGATGACAAGTACCCAGGAAATGCAATCCATGGGCTGAGCCTACAACTCCTCCCCACAGGAGAGGGAAACCAGCCAGAGTAGCTTTGTCCAGGCATAGTCCAAGGTGACTCTTTGACTGCTGTGACTTTTGAGTTCTCTTTGTTTCCTACTTGTTACCTCCCTTTTTCTGTAGGTTAGAACTTTATGAGGCCTTTTGATCATGGAAGAAGGAAAAAAGAAAAAAAAAAAACAAAACCCTGCAATTGATTACCTTATTCTGATGTCAAAAGGTTTCCCAAAGTTTATGTTTGTATTTCCATGTGTGCTTTAGACTTGTTTCTCTGTGTCTGGCAAACAGAGGTGCCAATGGATCATTTTGGAACTGGATATTCTCTGTTTCTCTCCCTGGTGTCAGGTTTGTGGTTACCCTGCTCCCGTTTTCTTTTATTTCAGACCCGAATTACACAGCCTGGAGAGCAATTTGTCTGGGCTGCCCACTGGCTGAGAAGCAGGGCCTGCAGGGCGTGCTTGCTGTCTGGCACTTGGCAAGTCATCTCAAGGATAGCTGTTCTGGAAGGAAACAAGAAAGGTTCTTGTTACTGTATCCTCTGATAGGAAGGGCTGGCATCAAACAAATGTTCCCATGGTGCTTTCCTGTGTTAGTGCAAGAACACAAAAAGTGTTTTACACATGGACAGCGAGTAGGAGAGATGGTGCCATGGACTGCAACTGGACATTGGCAGTTGGGCAGATGTGGAAGGAAGAGGGAAAGGACATTGGCTGGGTAACTCATGGAACAGATGGCATACAGGTCAGACTCCATAAAATAAGGTAATTCAAACCCCAGCTCATCAAGAGTATGTTCGTTATGAACCTCTATGCCAGTTTTCCTTCTTACTCTCAAGGAAACAGCAAATTTTCGTGGATGGAGAGGAGCCTAGTTTTGACCTAATGAAAACTGAAGCACAACTGAGAGTAAGCTTGAACAATCCAGGAGCATTTAACTGGAAATGGTAAGTGGGGAATCTGTGATGAGCCACAGTTGTTCGTGTGAGGTTCTCCTGTTTGCAGATCAGAGATCTCATTATAGTCCATTAGCAGAACGACAGAAATCAAAGCAAACAACTTTCACTGTTCTTTTTCATGACAAATTTGCCCCTGGAAAAAGAGGCACTAAGACTTCCACTGGTGAAATCCGTGCAACATATTTCTCCTTCAGTAGACCCTCGGTGGGAAGGATTTCCAAGGTATTTCCAAGGAGTTTTAGGAACCGCCTCATGTTCTGAGGTTAAGCACACCTCACTTTGAGGGGTTATATACACCCTGTACTGCAGGGCAGCAGGCATGAATGGCATGAAAAAAAGTAATTCAGGGAGAAAAGCTGTTCATTCAGCAGTCGTATAATTCGAGCGTGGAGGCCACTGGTATAAATAAATGAAAGCAATTTATGTATGTACATAAAGAACAGTGTGAGATTCCCATTTGTAAAGTCATGTAATGTACTACAGAGGCTTTTTAGTGTGAAAGAAAGGCATCAGAAGCAATTCTGAAACATATAAAGCTGACTGATTTTGTATAATGCTCCCCCAAAAAGAGCCATGTGAGAAAACAAGGCATCAGTAAAGGGTGTTGTAAAAGATATTAAAGCAGCACACTAACAGAAAGCCTGGTGTGTATTTAGTCCAGTATTTACAAAAGGACTTATGCTCCAGAATTGCATTCAAGCAGTACAACTATGGGACTTCATTGCTTCCCATTATTTGTAAAGAAGTAATCTTTCTAATTTAGGATACATTCAAAAAACTTATTCAGGCAGCAAACACTGATGTTATTCAGACAGTGAGTTATACTCAAAAGCTTTTATAAACTGCATGAAGCAAATCGGACTTGCCTTCAGCATGAGAAATGGATGCTCTCCCCCAAGAGCTACATAAAGATAAAATCAGGAAGTTCCACCCACCTTTCATCTATTTTTTGTATTCCCCAGGTCACCTTATAAACAATACTAGTGCTTGATGGAGATTTACAAAAATCAGCTCCACTATTTATTTCTTATGGTGTTGGTGAAAAGCTCATACAATGTTTCCACTTGAGATTCTTGCATTTTCATCTTCATGAAACAGGCTTTTTTTGCTCTTCATATTAGACAAAATGGGCTATTTAATTTTGAGACATGTTTTGAGCAAGTAAATGCATTCAACAGTTGTGTAAGTTCTGTAAGATTCAAACATTTCACAAAAATAAAAGTGCATGTTGTAAAAATATGAAATAGATGTATACTAGAGATAATGTGGCTCAAAGTGTTTAGTTGTTAATGTATTAAGAAATACAAATCAGATATATATTGTCCAATAGGTCAGATTTTGTAACTATGTCACGAACTCCAGCTTCATACTGATAAATCTCAATCTATAATTAATTTTTAGTAAAGCAACATAATGCAACATAAAGCAACAAATTAATATTTTAATATAGTAAATGCTTGGAGAGACAAAGGAATGACATTTTGGTAGGCAGAGATATGGAGACACTACGCTTGCTGGCCAGATCTTTGCTCCCTTTGGGGTCCTGAGTTTGTAGCCCATTAAGCACATTTTTGGGTTTGACTTTTCCTACTGAGCAAGGCACATAAACTCAGCCTGAACTTCGAGATAACACTTTCGTGTTTTGTTCCTCTTTAAAATCATTAAGTCCTTTCAGTAGGGGTTTATCTGGTAAGTGAAGTAATGGAGAAGAATGTTTTCAGGCAGTAGTAGAGGAGCTCATGTGTTGGGTTAAGCTGGTCCCACACGTTTGTGCAGTGCTGCACCTCCTTCCCTCAGCCTACACTGATTTTACACTGTGTGTAGTGGAATTTGGCCTCAGCTGAAATTTAATCACCTACCCAGAGATCAAGGCAAGACAAGATGGCAGATTTGATGGCTTTTGTACTGTCAAAAAAACTTCTGCAAGGGTCTGGAAGTAGCAGGAGTAACCACAGTGAAGGAGCCACATCCCTGCCATTTATATTTGAGTTACAACTTGAGTGACAAACTCAGAAAATGCCATAGTTGAGTGACTGAGGAGTGAGCACCAGGAATGCACAGGACAAGAGGAGCATGTTTTAATTATGGCTGGTCTGCATAAAAACTGAGTAAAACTACGCTGGAGAATTCAATCAGTCTGTTGTGTAAAATTGCCTTGAGCAAAAAAACTGGAGTAACTTCCACATTAGGGAGCTTAAGCTATAATTTAGCAAAGTTAAAATTCATGTAATCCTATCATCCTTCATAAAACACTGGAATTAATATTGTTTGAGAAAATAAAAAGTTAATCAATATTGCACCTACGAAAATTAATACTGTTCACACAAATAAGATCAGCCAAAGGCAGCATGTACATCTTAATCAGGGAACACAAAAGCAAGAGCCCTGGGGGGAACCTGGAGTGGTTGTCTAGGAAACAGCAACAAAAACCCCAGTATATGAATTCTGCTGTTAACAAGCAGTCAAGGTTCACGCAGACAGTACAACTTTGCAAGGGGCAAATTCTGAGAATTAGAGTCTCTTCTGAGAATTCCCAGATAACATGACGTTTTGGAAATGTCACATCATTTAGACCAACAGCTGTGATGCAACAAGCAAAAAAACCCTGCAGCACTGCAGGTAGTAGCCCAAGCCAGTCACCACACCTTGCATACAAATTTTTCATTTTTATGAGTGGCTGATTTTTCTGAAACCATCTTCACATCCACATGTAAATAAACACCAATGAAAGTCTGACAGTGACATATTTATTGTAGGTGTTAAATCTGTGCATGGCACTTGTAAGACAATATTGAGAACCAGCACGTAGTATTGTACTTTCCCAGTTGTAACAAGCTGGTGGGATGAGGTACTGGCAAAACATAATTAAAATGTATATATTTGCTTGTTTTTAATTTCATGCACATCTTAACTTTCTTCAGATCGATCTGAAATGTCAGACAACTGAGACACATCAAATTCTTTTATATCAGGTACCCTTGAGTTTTGTTCCAATCAATTATTGGTTTTACTTCTGAAAGGCGAATTAAGAGTTCATGAACAAAAATTGAATCTGCAAATTATCTTACCATCCTGGCTATCTACAGTGGCCAAGGGTCAGCATTAAAGGATGAACTTTTTAAGTTGCTGTGTCTAACCAGAAGAAAAAAAAAAAAAGCACAGTCTCTGGGTTTCTTTTCTTCCCCTCCAATTTGCAGCAGGGCAGTATTATGGAAAGCTGAGAATTTTAAAGTGTTACTGGTTGCAACATTTTTTCTGTCATCTTCTTTGACAGGTGTTTTGGAGCAAGGATATCAGTACCTGAAGAGAGTCTTTTTACTGTAGTCAAGTGTGTAATGTTCCAGCCCCCATGAGCGGCCTCCTCTCTGAGCAGCAGGAGCGTGTGTTATCTCCGCGGAGCAGGAGGAAAGGCCGATATGATAAGGGGTAATGCCAGTTTCCTTGGCACACTTTGTGTCATCCTCCTGAATTTCATCTCCTCTTGGATCCCTGTCAACCATCCCACCTCATGGAGAGAGATAACAAGCAGGGCTGCAATCTGAATAGATCAACAGCAGTACAGATCAACCTTGGGGCTGGCGAGAGCACACGGGGTCGGTGTGTTCAGGCACTTTGAGGGGCTCCGAGCCGTTTCTGCCCAGGCACAGGTGGTGTTTGGCTGGTGTGAAGTGGGAGGATGCCCAGATGGATGAGTGCCTTCCAGCCCCGCTCCCGCAGGCAGCCGAGCACCGCCCTCAGATGTCTGGAACAGGCTCATGTGCCCTTCAGCCGCTCTCTTTTCCAGCTGAAATCAAAGTTTCAGGCCTTGTCACAAGCTTTCCTCCCTGCACAAAGCATCTGCCTCCTTCTTGGCAGCAGAGGGGTTTTCTCCTCCGAAAGGTCACCTCAGCTCCCAGCCGCCACCGCTGGCTGCCCGTCAGGGCTTCTGCGGAAACTTCTCCGTGTTCATCAATCTGAAGTCTTCCCACACTTTCTTCCTGGGGGGGTGCCCTTCTCCAGCAACCTTCTGCAAGTTTAAACTGGAGTGGTTTTTCCGTGCTCACCCTTAGTGAAGGGCAGCAGCTGCCCTCAGCTGCGGGGTGCTGCAGACCGAGCTGGGGCAGCGGGCGGAGGATGGAGGCCGTGCGAGTGTCTCCAGAAAGCACGGTTTAAAGCAGGTCCCGAGGCTCGCTCCTCACAGAGGCCGTGTCTGTGTGGGGGGGTGCCCGTGTTTCCCTCCCAACCGGCTGAGTGCCATCCCAGCCGTGCCCTGGTGTCCCTCACAAGTGGCCCGGCGTTGTCCCGGGGGTGTCCGGCTTTCCCTCACGGAGGTGTTCCCAGCCCTGGTGAGGGCTCAGCGCTGCCCTGAGGAGCCCTCACGGCCTCCCCTGACCTCCCCTGGCCTGGAGGACGTTAATATGAATAATTGTTTTAAAACACAGCTTTCAGCCCGAACTTTCATGCTGCCCTGACCCCACCAAGGGCGCAGAGCAGCACGTGGGAAGCAGCGAAGTGCCGTGTCCCCGGCGTGCCGGGGCTGGCGGCTGTGGGGCTGTGGAGAAAGGCAGCAGATGTTTAATGTCTGTCTGCCCAATGGCAAGGGCCACGAGGCTCTTCACTGCTCAGCCCTTCACGGTATTTCCCTTATGGCTGCCTCGCTTCTTTTGTTCTTCCCTGGCAAGCTGAACGAGGAAGGAACTCGTGAATTAATAGAGGAGGAGGTGTCAAAATTTAAATGAATTTTTTTCTTGCTAGTATTTACTCGATTTGCAACACTTGTCACTGAGGGAAGTAGTACAAGTTACTCATAAAAGAGAAATCCTGTGATTTTTAATGCGAGAATTGGTGAGGTGGAAGGTTCTGGAGGAAACCTGCCTTTTTCACCTCCTCGTTAAGATCAGTAGTTACCCTTTGTCCCTTTGTCTGCTCTCACTGTCAATGTCATCACCACCTTTGGCAAAGAGTTCACTTCTTTTTACAAAAGCCCATAGCAAAATACTTGAATTAACTTCATAATTGGTTTTTGAAACTTAGAGTCACAACTCACTTCTAAACATGTATTTGTGCTACAGATGGAAATGGTGAAAAAGTCTGGAGACCAGGAATCTCAAAGCTCTTCAGAGTTACGCCAGAAAGCTTCGTCCTTTCTCTGTTCAGTCTGTGTTACAGACTCAATGATCTTTTGTCTTTGTGTGTATTTGTTTCTCCCTTGGTACTCCACTTCAGCAGCACTCACCTGGCAAATTAATCTAAAATGAAGTTTGCAACCATATGTCTGAAGCTTCCAGGCCTCAGAAGGACTTGATTTGTGGTATGGGACAGGATTCAATTCAGTTGTAATTTTAAATACAAGTTTAAGTAACAGCACTTCATAATTCTTTAGCCAATTATACCTAACTGCTCACAGACTACCTGTCGTATTTGGTTTCAGTTAATTGTATAGCACCCCATCAAACTGGTGAATATAATTTTCCTCAGCTTTTGATAGACTATAGAAAGACAAGCAGATATGAATAACCTTCCTGGTATGACACACGGGACTGCAGTAAGAGTATGGTTGTTATGTTTCAGTTGTATTAATATATTATGGATCAGCATTACAAAACAAGCCCATTAACACAGTGGAGAAACAGGAAGTCACTGACAAGGCAAGGAAAAGAATCATGAACCATTTCCTAAACCTTCACTCGAGCCACTAAACCCTGTTATCATTCAGATCTCAGAAACAGAGCATATTGTTCTTCCTAAACTGTGATAGTGTATTTTTATTCAAAGTTTACATCACATATTGTAATGTATTATGGAAGATGTTGACAAAGCAGGATTAGTTAAAGAAATGACAACCTATCATGGGAAGGCTGCTTTATTTGCAGTGCCTGTGACTCAGTGGACTGACAATACTGTCACTTTTTGGAAATTCCAAGTGGAAGAGGCTACAAAAACTCCAGGTCTGTAGCTTCCCAGTTGTATGCAAGGAATGTGCCATCTGATAATAGGAATTTATATAAATATGTAAGCACATAATTTTTTAAGCAGCCCTGGAACCAAGTTTTACCCCCTGTTGTCCTCTTTATGGGGCAAGTGAAAGATGCATCAGATATAGGTGAGTCTGTAAATTCTTGTGGGAGAAGCCTGACCCTGACTCTCTTTCATTGTGAAGGGTTTTGGACAACCTCTGTCTTTGAAAAAGGAATACAGAATTCCTCTGAGTGTGAAGTGAATGAAAAATAATCTCTGTTTGGACTACGAGGAGTTACTTAATTAGTTTTCAAAACATATAACAGAAATGAGTTTTCAAAACATGGAACAGAACTCTGCAGCATCTGCAGTAAAATGGACTAGAACATCTTTCATAGCTTGTTGTTTTCTGGTGATCTGCAGCATAATAGCTGTGGAGCAAGAAGATCCCATGTGGTTCAGATGTCTGTTAAAAGGGGTGATTAAAAAAACCCAAACAAACAAACAAACAAGAATCCTGGATTCTGTGCTAATTAGAATATGGCATACTGCAAACCAGCAAGATAACTATGGCTGGTTTAGTTCATAAAAATCTGTGGTGAGCACGTTGAAAAATTGGATAGGGAGATAACCCTCACAAAAACCTGAATATTACATAAAAAAAAAAATATACAGTGAATACAATATTGGTCTCTGCTGCTTTTAGATGTGGGAGGATAATTCTTCCATTATAATTCAGGGAGCAGAGGCAGTCACAGGCCATATTTTCTCATTGAGTATTGATGGGCTGTATTTGTACACATTGGTTGGGAGTGTTTTGGATCATTATAGCTATGCCTCTTGTGAAGTGTAGGTGTTTGCATTCCTGACTCTCTCAGAGCTGTGAGGGCTTGGAAAAAACAGTCTCTGATCTAGCTGGTGTTGAATGTGCGTGTGTGGGGCTTTCTTTAGCAGAACCAGAATCTTTGCCAAGCTCTTGGGTAATGAATGAACCTGCTGAAAGCAGAGGATGTAAAGGTTAAATAGAAGAAGGAAGGTAGAGCAGTTCATGTTTCTTGAGGGTTAGTTATAGGGAAGATCAGGAATTCAAGCACTAAACTTTGGGTTCTGTGCATATTTATCATGAGCAATTATTGGGTACATTGCTGCTACCTTGGAAGTGCTGTGTCCTCTCTCCTCCTCCAAAATAACCCAGGACTCTATGCCAGTTTTCATCCTCATTTTCTTCTATGTGAAGAGAAAGTTTGTGCCCCTCCTATGAAGATCATGAAAAGGGTAATTTCCCCCTCTGGTTTTCCTCTGCACCGCTAAAGTAGAGACACTGGGGTGACTCCTCTTTAGAAGATGTGGCTCCACCTTTTATTTCCACAGTTTCTATACATAGAAAATCCACTTTCCTGTTTCTCTGGGAATGTGGGGAGGTTTCTTTAGTGTTTGAAAATGAAGCCTCAATTTTTTTTTCTGCATGAGAGTGCCCAGCCTGATCTTTTGGCTGCAGTGGGAAGGAAGGAGAGAAGTGCTGTAATGCATCCAAGGCTGGCATCAAGGCCTCTTGATGGATGTTTTCCATGTCAACAATACTTTGGGATCATTGCCTGAGCCCCAGGTTGGAGTGATTTCATACTTCCAGAGTGACTTGTGAAATTGGTTCTAAATCACTTAGTATGAATTTTAAGAAGACAGGGTGTGATCAGAAGCAGAAAATAAGGTGTACATTGACCATGGAGACCAGGAACTGTGATGAAATTTGGTGGGGTTTCTGGTTTCTTTTGCTTTTACATTTATTGAGGTGATTCTTATTGAGTAAGTCCCTACATTTTTATCCTCTTCTAGGGTTTATCTTCCATGTGTTTGGAGTCAGTGAGAGTGGGATTTCAGAAATATATCTGTCGTTACCATTGGACACCACATTTCCTTAGACTTTTTATTCTTGCTGTGGTTACTTGGTCCCTTTGATCTTTCCTAGCACTAGCAATATTTCCAAGCAGTTCAGGAATAGTTGATACCATTGATTAGATTCTGACACTGTTGGTAATGGATACTTTGTATAGATAGATGATTTAATCATAAAGCTGCAGAACAGAAATATTCACGGGTTGTTTCTTCTAAAAGAGGTTCTAGTCTTTATAGGGTTTTTATCAAACGTGTGCACACTTCCAAGTATTAGGTTTTCTAACCCATGAACTGCACAGGGTAGCAGGCTTGCCATTAGCTCTGTTTGCTTGTTTTGCAACAATAAATAGCAAACTAAGTATTAAACTGGAAATGGCAAACAAAAATTTTAAAAGGAGAATATGTGATGCAAACTCTGGCTTCTGGAAGGAAAAAGAGAAGAAGATAAAATAGCCAGATTTCCCAAATGTGCATTTAATCCGCTGCTTGTCTGTGTGAATGCATTGTAGAATGTAAATCTCTATTTCTTCATGTTCCTTTGCTGCCTTGCTTTTCATGACACACGCTGGATTCAAACTAAGGCTGAGCTTTGTGACTTTGCTAATCTTTTGGTTCAGATTTGCATGGAAACAGTTAGTATTCAGCCCCAAAAGGAATGCAAATATTGCATCTCTGTCATAATGAGCATTAAGGCATTTAAGGAAAAGGGCAAACAGGTTTATGGTTCTGTTATATGAAAAAGCTATTTATCATTAGAGGTCTTAATTCAAAACTGTAGTCAGCTGAGTGGCGTTTTTGGAGATTAAATACTAGGGATGAAAAGAAATACACCTCCCTTTTGTCATAAGCTTCCCTTATGACAAGAATGAACTGTCTTGCTTTGTACAATATTCCACTAAGATATCAAGTGGGATTTGCTTGTTCATCTGTGGGGCAGTTACTCTGTAAAATGTTTTCATCCATTTCACAGACCCATCAGTAACAATGAAGTGTTGATATGTCTAATTATACAAGGTGGGCTGTCTCACAGTTCCTGTTTTCAGAACTGTGTAGGGTCAAGGAGACTCTTGATGTGTTCTTAACATTATTTCCATATACTTTAAATGCTTTGCAAGTTTATATAAGATGTACTTTCGTACTAGTTTCAAAAAAAGAATCTCATCCTTAAGAAACTCCAAGTTTTCTTGCAAATTTCTTTTAAGATGAAGTCAGAAAAATTAGGTGTCTCCCTCAAGGAATTACCTTTCAGTTAAAAAAACCCCCAACATCTTACAAGAATTATCTTTGATCGGCTTTTCCCCGGGGCTTGCTAGCTTACAGAAATCTGGTTATCCTGTGAGGACTGTGTTTCCTGTCTTAGACTTTCCCAGCTCCTTACTACCTGTGATAGACCTTTCAGACTTTGCATCTTGTAACATTTTTGTGGTGAAGTGTACTGGGAAAATATTCCTGCAAGATACATTTCTTTTATGCACCTTCGGTTCATGCTCACTGGTGAGCATGCTAAATTAATTTGGTTGCTTAGATCCACCACCTGGGGATAATGAAACCCTGCAGTGTGGAGGAGAGGCAATAACACCACTGTTTGTCATTTCTCTGACCATTCCTTGGGAGTTCTGCTGTTGATCATAACACCAGTAACAGTAAAAATGCACAGAGAATCTTGCTGGTTGACTATGCAGTAGCATCTCTGTAGCCTTTGTTTTCCATTCGTGCTGTCGAGATCTCATTTCTCATGTTGGCTCCATTAGGTTTTGAATGGGAGGATCTTGTGCTGTCCTCGTGTTTGTCTGAAACATCTGCAGGCAGTCCCCCTCTACTACATGAATTCTTATGGGGAAAATGGTTTTAGTGCTAATTGGATCTCCAGCTGTTGACTTTTAGTGGAAAGTATCTTTGACACGTAGCAGGGAGTGTCCGTGACCCCTCCCTGAGCTGTGTCTGGGTGTGAGGGGAGGGAGAGAAACACTCCATTGGGATTTTTGCATTACTTGCAGACTTCACATTGAAATTTTTCTCTTTTGGGGTAGAAAGGGACCACCTGCAGCTGTTATTTTGATGGGACATTTTGACTGGTGCAGATGGGGTGAACGGGGTTCGAACTAGGAGCACATGTGTTAAAGGTGATACAGTCTCGTGCCTGTTCTTCAGGCAAACTGCTCAAAAATGTGACAAGCATCCAGCCAGTCACTCTTGATAAGTATTGCTTCAAGTTACCCAGAACTTTGTTTTTTTTTTTTTTTAAATTTCTGTTCCTTTTATAATCAGGCAGGCAGAAACATTTCCTTTGATCAGTCATCTTTCTATTTTCTTATTCCTTTACCCCCAGGTACCAGCTTTTATCATTTCCCACAGCTCTGTGCATACAAACACTATAAACAAGTAGTAAAGTGTCTGACTCATCAGATATAGTTCCTCAGGGAGTCCTGCAGAGGAGAATTAGATCCTGATTTTTGCTGCTGTTGCTGTGCTTATGTTAAGAGTCCCATGACACTGGTCTGGTACTGATTTATAAGAAAAAAATTCATAACCAGATGAATAAATTCAGGAAAATCGGAATATTTGTAATCTTCTGGTGGGTCTTATGTGCCTGCTTAAAACCAGATGCATATATAGCATTAACTCTTTCCCATTGGGTTTTAAAGCAAAAGTGGGAAATAACTGCTGTCATTAACAACTGCTAGATTTGCATATTTATTATATTATGCCAATGAAGAGCAGGACTGTGAATAAACTAATGTTATAACTGACAAGGGATGCTTTTTGGCTGGTGTCTTCTGTGGAATCTTACTGCTGTGACAATTGCTGATTTGATGCCTTCCCAAATGCTGTACTTTCAAATAGCTTCTTCCAGGGAAGCCTCCTCAAACAATTCCCTCCAGACTTCATAGCTCCTGCCATAACACAAATTACGTTTTTGCCTTCATTTCTACAGTGTTCTTTGTGTTAGAAAAGGGTATCTGAAGTCATACATGGGTGAAATACAGACACATTCAATGAAAGGTCCATAAATTACATACAGACAATCCTTTTTCCAATCTATTTCCCGAGATAACCTTGCAAACTTGTAATGAATATATATTCCAGATTTTGTTTATTATTTCTATTGTTGGAAGAGAATTATTGAGGAATGAAAAATACAGCCAGCATTAACCCAATATAATCTGAAAAAAAGTACTTTCTGTGTGCAGAAAGCATGAAGACAGATAGAGCACACTGATAAGCACACTAGTGCAGGTGAAATAAGATTTAACATCAATATCATATGGGCATCAGAATCCGGTGTACTGTAAATTATTAAACTTAATCTTGACAGTTGTTTCCTGCAGCTTGTGGTCTTGGGGTGATAAGAGCCTTTAGACAGGAGTCCTTGGCTTGTAATCATTTTGTAACTATGCATTGCCTGTGGCATTGACTTAGAAAGAAATCAAGTGAAATCCAGGACAGAGCAAAGACGAAAAGGTAATTAATATGTCATAACTGAGATTTTTCTGATGTGGCTTGAAATTAATGGGTGGCAAATGGAGCAAGCACTGATAGATTTGCCACAGATGCCAAGAATTGCCAGCATTGGTATTTGTGTTTCTGGGAGAGGCCTGCCCAGGGACGTGGATGCTTTGGGCACCCATTTGCAGGGAACTGATTTTCAAAGGTTGGCACTAATGTGACATCCCCCTGTTCTCCCAGACTGTCATGTTTACACACCATGTAGTGTGTAAAAACACACAACTACCATAGTAGTGTGTCTAAGTAGTGTGTCTAAGTGTGTTTAGACACTACAAGTGGTGTCTAAAGACAACTCTTTTCTATCCTTCTGTTTTGGGAGAAATGCCACTCTCTTATTGTGATCCTCATCTCACGGCCAATAGACACCTCCTTCAGAGCTGGCTTAACCCACAGCACCGTCATTGTCTTGTAAGAAGAGATCAGTTAGGCCATTGCCTGATGCTACAGCTGATAGTTATTGGTACCTGGTAGCACTAGAAGCTCCAAAACATACATACTTACCTGATGTGATCTTTATATTCATCTTCAGGACCATCCTCCCACTCTGAGGGCCTTGAAAACAACATTATTTACATGTGTCTGTATGTGTGTGCACTCTCCAGGCAGACAAGGTTTTGGCACTACACAAACACCCTCAAAGGAGTATTTCTGTATTAGTTATACATCATTTGAATAAATACCTCAAGTTCCACGAGCTCCTGAGAACAAACAATGCACATGTGCTACAATTGGAAATAGGCTGAGCTTGGCCAAAGAAACATTTCAAATGCATGGACAGCACTGCATTATTACCTGGGAATGTGTTCTCTCAGTACAGATTGCAGGATACTAAGTCTGACTAGGCAGGAGAAATCTTCACCAATTCTTAGTTGATGCCTATCTTCCAAAAGAAACCTGTTGGCAGTGTAGGAGCATCTTGAAAATATCTCTGGAGTTAAGACTTGAGTAAAACAGCAACGGAGTGTTTATCCATCAGGCTGGATTTCAGAAACAAGTTGGAAGAAGTCCAAAAATACAATTAGTACTATCTAAAGAGAGTAAGTGTATGATATGCCTTGACAGCAAATCCAGCAGGTGAGAAATGTTTATTGAACTAGAAAATTATTGAGCATGAGAATATCCATCCTGCTTCTGATGAGTTTGACATGGTGTGCAGGCAAATTACTTGACATTGCCAAACCCAAACATGTAAATATGTGTCAGGTCCCCAAAATTGTGATCAACTCAGCATTTTGAAGAATGTTCTTGCTGGGTTTTTTCTTTCTTTTGGGGGGCTATGAGCTAACGTGCCACAGAGAGATGACTTCTGTAGGTTATTTCGTGTTATTTTCAGCCAATATAGTGATGGAAAACTTTAAAAAATAAAAAATAAAAGCTGAGCTTCTTAATGAATTATTACAAAGGGACGTGTTGAATGGCACCCCAGCCCAATAAAACAGAGCAGGTCTTGATGTGTGTACAGTGGTTGTCAATGGCTGGCAGTGAAGCAGTTGTTTGTTTTCCTTTTTTACCCTACACCTCCGTAATGTGCTCAGGCTGATGTTTTTTCATCCAGATTACAGTATTCAAACATTTTCAGATGTTTGTTGTGTGTTTTGTTTTGCATCTATGGCAATGAAAATTCCCCTGGGAAGAGTGTGACAAGGAGCAAGGTCTGAGAACCCCAGCTAGAAATTTGGGCTGATATCAGGGAGTTTTAGCAGTACCCTACCTGTGACTTTGTAGCTTACATGAGACAAGCAAACAAATAAATAATAAGAAAAAAACCCAGAGCTCTTTCATTTCTCTTTTTTCATATATATTTTTTTGTTTCTGTAAAAATTCATTAGAGAAAAAAGCAAGTCAGAATATCTGAAGGTTTACATAAGGTATGTAGTCAATGGACTGTGGTTCTAGCTGTAGCTACTCAATAGGTATAAATGACTTTTCCCCAAACCCTCACCTTGACAAAAAGATTTGGCAGATAAAATTTGTGTGTCTACAATATTAGGCTTCTAGGAGATGAATTACAAAAACACATCTCTTTTTCAAAAGCGTGAATTCATGCACTCTAAAAGTCTAAACCCATGGATATTCAAAAGCTGTGATCAGTAGATCAGACAGGCATTCTCTTTGAACAAATAAGAAAGACAGGTTTTAATGATATGAATAAAAATTACCTGCTAACAAAGAGATTCTTACAAAATAACCTCGTCCTCATTTGTTTCAAGTGGAATGGAATTTTCAGAGTAAAATTCCAGGTTGCTGTAGATATCGGGACTTCTGTTGTTTGTGGGACATTATGTTCCAGTTTGCTGACTCAAAGACTAGTAAGAAAATGTCTGCAAAATAACACGGCTCGGGTTGGTGCACTTCTAATATCATTGTGTTTTATTTAACAAAAATGGAACAACAAGTGGAGCAGCAATCAGAGGGTGCCAAAACAAGGTTTTCTTTCTCATAAATATTTTATGCTGGGTGTTGAGGGAAGAAGAGGTTATGTGCTTGTTTCAGCTGAAGTGCAGGGTTTGGATCCATGACCTCCAGAGGTCCCTTTCAAAATGAATTTTTCTCTGTTTCGGGGCTTGATGTCTCAACAAAGTGCATCTGCACGTATGAAATAAAGTGAAACCATGATTCTGATGTCTTGGTAGACAACAATAGGAATATTGTAGGAATATTAGGGAATGTTTTGTTGCCTCCAGAGTACTTCTGCACTTGCACAATAATGTGTGAGAACTCGTTAACACACCAGAACAGTTCATGGAGGTCCAAAGAGGACACAGTTGGGCCACACTCCTTGATCTACTTCCCAACAGTTGTGGTAGGGTGTGCTGGTTCCCATTCCTTGGTTAATTTAGCCTTTTTGGGCTTTGCCCAGCCCATTAGCTGTTTAACAAAGCATATTATTGACATTCATCTACTTTTTTATTCCTCACTCCTAGAGCATGAAAGTCCTGGGCACTTGTGCTCAACCTGCTGACGGGCTTTGATAAACCCTTTCCCTGGGAGTTGATGTCTCTAATGATCCCTGGCTTACCAAGGGCTTGTCACAGGGTGTGTGAGTCTGAATCAAAGTTCTAGGATCACTTATCCTGGACAGGAGTGTGCATCTTGAAGCCTGGAAGTCTTAGGATTTCTTTTTTGTTTGTTTGTTATTACTGAAATTCAGCAAAATGGAGTGGCAAACTACTTAATTTGAGACTCACATGCACATGAATATGTTACCCAGTAACAATGTGAAGGACAGTATAACCAGCTCCCCTGTGACATAGCTCCCTAGTTGGTATATGAATATGAAATTATTTCAGTGAGCTAAGGTTACTTCTTTTTTTTTTTCAGCACATCAAGAAATAGAAGTATTACATGTGCTTAGAGCTCTAATGTGATTATGTCTCCACAGGATACCAGGATTTAATGTGTTGCATAGAAACTTTAACATATAGTATTATGCTCTTGCTTACTGTATTTGCAACCACTGTTGGGATGAAAACTTGAGCTGCCTCTAAAAATAGCACAGATTTTGTTTGAATTTTACTAAAGAAAAGAGTATTCCTTGACTGTCATGAAAGAGGTGTCACAGGCACATCGTAGAAGCATTATTAGTCAGATGATGACGATCCAGCATTTGCAGATAGGAACTAACAGATTTATCAGAGTGGCTGAAGCAAGTTAATTTGGCTGCCTTAATCTATGTTTCATATAATTGCTATGACAAAGAAAGTAACCCAGTTTAATTTTAATGCCCAAGAAGCCAAGAGAAATTTTCATTATTTAAAATTAAGAATAGTTCAAATCAGTGAGATAATATCAAAACAGGGCCTTGAAATATTAGTCTGGCCTCATTTTTCCAGAATCCAAAGTAGTAAAAATTTCCAGTAATTCTGTAATTTAGTTATGATCATAAGCACTCTTTAAATTGGATTAAAGTTAAGTTCCAGATTAATGTTTCCTATTGCACCCCTTAGGCTGGTTCTTTTGTCCATGTTTGGTTTTGATAGCCCTATATGCTGACAGTTCTTGTACATACAAAGGAGAAAGCAATTTGGAGGGCAGTGATTTGGTTCATCCTAATGGATGGTTGTCAAAATTAATTTTCCCTGAGTTCTTGCCCTGTAATTCTCAGTGAACTCAGTGATACTATAGGCCAGTCTCTATTCAGATGAAAGCCACACTGTCTGAAGATGGGCCTTTGAAAGCGGAAATGTATAAATATTTTTGAAACATTTAAGTCTCTGTGCCAGCATTTGCTTTCAGAAGTGTCACCTTTCATATGCAGATTCCATTTTCCTCTCTCTTCTCACAATGTAAAAATAACCAATCTTAAATAATTGCAGATACTATATTGTAGGACTTAAGGCAGCTGTAATCAGCAAACAAAATAACTTGCAGTTACTCACTTTGATTCCTGTTCTTTGCTCTACAGCACAGCGTGGTTGTTGCAGTTCCTGACCATCCTAGAGGCATTATTCCCACCCTGTGCAGCTCTCCTGGCACTGGCAGTGAGTCCAAGCATTCCTGAGGCAGCTGGGACAGGATATGTGGTTCGGTAGCTCAGCTTTCCATGTTGCATAACATCATCAGTGTTTGCCAAGACCTTTTGCCACAGAGTCCTGCTTTGACTGAAGAACTGAAATGGGATGGAATCACAGAAACTCTTGGGAATAGCTGGTGCTCAGGTGATTTTGGAAACCTAGTCAGTTATTTATGCAACAATGTGAAAAAACCCAACTGTTTGTCATGGGAATATTTAAAAACTTGTAAAAATACTTGGCAAACCTCCTTTTTCCTGAGATTGCCAACCATCTTCAACCATTGGTCCTCCCAAAATCTGCTACTAGGTAATTGATGTAAAGGACTAAAAAGGAGTGAGGTATGTTTGTGTGTTTGGTAAATACTACAACAGACACAGAGCTTGAAAAGCATTTACTGCAAATATATCTGGCCAGCCAAATTGTTCTGCTGTCCTTCCTGAAGCCGTAGATACACACTGTCCTCCAGAAGTCCTGCCCTGTTTTCTCTCCAGCCTTCAGATGGATGGAACTGTGGGGAGACTGAGAGGACATTTGCTATTGGCACAGAAATAAATGTGTCAGGCTACAAACTCTTACGGCCTATTGAAGAAAACCTACTTGTCACCACAATGGTGGAACAAAGCTAGTCCAGTTCCTCTTGTATGACTGGGGTGTATTCTGTGACATGGAAATGTTAATGCTTCCTGCTGCTTTTAAAATCTGTCCCTCACTTTGACTGTGGGTTTCAGTCTTTTGAACAAAGGCTTTTTTTTTTTTTTCAAAACCCAATCACCCAGATTTCTTTAGTTGTATTTTACCACCTGGAATGGAAAAAAAGAAATATTTACAGAAAACTGCTGCCTGCTAGAGGTGAATTATCTGATCTACTTTTCTTGGCCCAAATGTTTAAAAGAACTTCATAAAGATTTTTACAATTTGTTGCTCCTTGACAAGTTTAATCAATAATTGTGTGGAGGGTTCCTGCAAAGATCACATGAAGTGTGGTAGCTGGTAGAGGTGTCCCTGTGTGTGCTGGGCTAGATGGCAATGTTGGAGAGGCTGCCTGTGCCTTAAAGTGCATGTGTTGAACAAAAGCATGAAAAGGCCTGTTTCTCATGCTTTCTTCCTGCACGGCAGACACTTTCAGCAGAAACCTGCACTGCTCCTCAGACAGTGCTGGGTGGCAGAGCCATCAGGACACTGATATCTCACACTCAATGACCCAGCCAGATATCAATGAGCTGTAACTGCCTTCAGCTGTGGAGCTCTCCAAGGGACTGGTGTGGCACAAGTGTTGTCGGCCTGTTAACCAGGCAGATCCTGTGCTGTGTTTCAAGCAGAAGATGGTATGGTGATCTGCACTGGTGATCTGCATTGGTTTGGTGATCTGCACTGGTGATCTGCACTGGTGATCTGCACTGGTTTGGTGATCTGCACTGGTGATCTGCACTGGTGATCTGCACTGGTTTGGGGATTGCTTTCGGGATCTTGCTTTCTTGCTCTCCATTTCCCTCAAACGGTATCATCCAGCAGCAAGTGGAAAACATGCTGCCAGGAGTGAAGTCAAAGGCATGTGATGAGTGCAACTGCAATTTGAACATACCTAATGGGGAGTTTCTCTTTGTTAGCACCCAGTGTGGTTAATGTGCAAAGATGAGGGGGAGTTCTAATTATGCATTTACTGAATATAACATGTCATAAGATCATTGACGGCTAATCAGAAACTTCCAAACTTGTTCAGCATTCAAAGACAGTTCGTAACCAAATATAAACTTCAAATTTACGCCTTTGTAATGAACCTTATGTAAATTCTGTTTTCAGTGACCTGTAATGGAAAACACACCAGAACTTTAGAAGGATCAAAATGTTGATTATTTTCCTCTTGGTCTAATTCCTTCAGAGTGAGCATAAGAGCTTTTAGAAAAAGTTCAACAATTTCATTCACTAACCAGACCTATAGCATTTGCTTTGCCTGAGTTCAGAGTAGTAAAGTTCTAATTTAGAAATAGGGTAAGGAAATAAAATTCCTTCCACATGTTTTGGTTGATGTTAAATATTCGGTATTGAATTTCCCCAGTAACTTTGCTACTTTTACACTGTGCTTAGTGAAATTTTATGTCCAGGAGCAGAGATGATGGCAGGCTGGCATTTCTGAATACAGCCCTTTCAAACAATTTGATACCAGGTCAAGTAATCAAATTAGCATATTTTGGAGGATTGCTAAGATTTTAATTTCCTCCTCTTTTGATGTCACTTAAAAAGCAGTTGACAATTCCAGAACAGCAAAATGTTTTTCAATAATGTTTCTCAAGGCTTTTAGAGTCTTAATTTGAGTGAAATTTGGTTCTGGTTGGCAAAGGCTGTAATACTATTCAAACTCATAAGGCTTTTTTACTAAAAAGCTTTCTCTGCTAAATGCTTATTTTTATCAAGACTTTTAAGTGCATTAAAATGCATTAGTCACATGTCTTGTTCAGTACTCATCATGGAATATTAGCTACTCAGGGCTGAGGTGATAAAAAGGTGCAATGCACTCGAATATTCAGTAGTACATAACCTGCTGTCATGGCACCAGTTTCCAGGGACAGTTCAGTCAAGGCAAGTTCTGTCTGGGGAAAAACCTACCAGACTATCCTTTCCTTTCGCTTCTTTATTGAGCCCCTGAATGGGGAGAGCTGGCTGGACAGTTCCCCTATTTCTGAGCACAGGTGTTAATTTAAAATAATGTTACTGAATCCGAGTTGTCCCCATTAGTGTCCAAATTCACAGGAGTCTTCTGGAAACTCGGCTTGCCCTGTTCCGTCTGCGACGCTTCAGCGTCTCTCACCGTAAGGAATCCTGTGCACAGTCGGATGCTCTGTTAAGTTTCTGCAGTGAATACGCTGGGCATAATTTAGTTTTCTGGTAGTATTAAAGTAATGAGTCAAAGATGAGCATAAATGTGAAGAAAAGGTTGTGTGAGTTCCCCAGCTGAGAAATAAATGGTACTGATGGATGAGTTCTGTATTTGCTGGGGTTTTATTGTGTTAAACAGTGCAGTTTCCAAGGTTTTTTTCTTTTAGCTTGATGATTCTTATTAACTGAGAGACTTCATAATGAAGCTTTTCTCCCCCCCAGCCTGGCAAACACTGACGTGCACATTTTTTAAAAAATGAGTAGCTATAATTTGTTTAGGTGAATTGTTTCCTATGGTTTTGTTGTCAGGCTGCTCCAGTACTTTCCTGCAGACAACACAGTTCATGTCTAAAGCCACAGATGGGCTGACTGGTCAGTGCAGAAAAATGAAGAGGGTAAGAAGAGATTTATTTCTCTTAAAATACGTTAAATTAAATATTCATTAAAACTAAAAATTGATTGTATTTTCCAAATAATTCCCTTAAAGTATGTTTTTAGAATAAGCAGTGACATTCACCAGTTAGTCAGTGGTGTGTTGGAAGTACCAACACTACTACTCACACAGCACTACTCACCACTACTGTGAGTGAACATGTGTGACATGTCGTTTTTTAATATCACACTGAACAGTTCTGAGTGCTGCCATCAAAGATCAGTTTGATCTCTGCCTCATTAACAGACCTGACTTCAGATGTCATTCATGGGAGTTCATGGGAGGAATAATTAAATATCCTTTGTGTGGTGGTAGTTGAAATGGTAAGAAACCTCGAGTGAGCTGAGTGGGAAGCTCAGTGAGAACTTCCACTGTACCTGGCAGATGAAGGTTTGCACTGAGTATGTGCTTGAAGCTCTATTGCTGCTCATCTTCGAGGCAGAAAGTGCCTGTGGCCAGTGCAGAATGAGAGAAGTCCTCAATAGTAATGCAAAGGAATTATCTCCCCAGGAGAAATGGGGATCTTGCCATGGTAAATAGACAATTTTACAGCAAAGAAATCCTTGGGTCAAATGATCCATTTCTCAAGCTAAAGGACCCAACTAATTCCAGTACTGGCTTGTAACTTTACTTAAAAATCACGAGGTAACTTCTGTCCTCTGCACTGTGGCCATGGTTAACTGAGAGTTGCAGAGCTGAGTCTGAACATCTGTCAGATCTCTGAGTGTGTCTTAACTATGTTGTCTGGTTTACAGCCAGCTCCAATTTTTGTGCTCAGCCTCTGCCAGGCTGTGTCCTAGTTTCTAAACAGTATCTTCACTATGTTTCAGTCCCCAGGGGCAGTAGCTACACCAGATTTAATTAAAACTGGGAATGCTAATCAGCAGGTCTTCCTGTGAGATCTCTCACTGTCCCAAAGTTAAGTGGCTTTAGCCTTCTAATATTGTGGGATATATTGAAATAATGCTTCTGGGCCACAGATCCCAGAGCCTGCAGTGGCAACATTCTTTACACCTGAAACTTTGGAATAGCAGCAAGTTAATTTGGGGATAGTATGTCTTCAAACACCTCAGTGCAGGGGTTGCATAATTGAATTCTGTAACAAATACCCTTCCTACATTTGCAAATCATAAAACAACAGCAAGGCTCTTACTAATGAACATGTGTGAGGAAGATAAAAAGAACCTTGGGTGACTTCATGCCCTTCTCTGCAGAGAATTAGATGACATTATGTGTTGTAGCAGATCCTGTTTCGAGGGCTGGAGACCTTGACTGGGCAGCGCCCAGGTCTGGCACCTCTGTGGCCCTCATGGCCCTGGCAACTGGATCTTCTTCCAGGCTGTGTGTTATACAGAGGGAAGCAGAAGCACCCTCAAAAGCCAGGAAGTAGGACCTTGTCCAGAAGTACAACAGTTGTACTTCTGAAATTAATAGTTGAAGTCAACAAGGCAAAGAATTATTTCCTTTGCTGCTTTAAAGGGGGGGTGAGGAAGAGAGAGTAGAGTGGAAATACTAAACAACAAATGTAAATGCTTAAATTTGCTTTGCTATAATGTTGTCTGAGAGTATGGAAATTTCAAGGGTTTTACTTTACTTCCACAGGAAGTTTTGTGTTTATATTTTAATTTCTGGGAACCCAAGGGCAAAGCAAAGCAATTAAAATGTTGAAGACTTAAAAATAAACTTCAGAAGCTTCAAGTAAAATACCTTTAGCTCATTAGTCGTACAATGCATCTTTAATGAGAAATAAATGAGGATTGCATTGTTTCTTTGGATAAGGAGAGGCATTAGATATCTGCATTGATAATAGAGGGCTTAGAAATAATCTAACTCAATGAGCTGCTTTTCTAGAAGAAAAATTGGAAACTTCTACACAGCCTAATGCACAGACAAGAAAAACAGTGAAACAATAAATTTTCACAAGTCCCTTCAGTACTTACTGGAGGTGAATTTCAACATAGCCCTGTAACTTTTTTGATCTGTTTGATAAGTATCCATGTTTCTCTATTTTTGTCAAACTGTTAGTTTGTCTTGAAGTCTCATTTTAATGCAAACCAATTTATATTAAAAGTGCAGGTTGTAAAATTTAGAATTAATTTTGAATGACTCACACGTAAAACACTACTTCCTGTATTTACCCACAGCAAACAAAATTCTATTAAAAACAGGGCTGAGAAAGAGACTTTACAAACTATCCTTCACAGTTATCCATCGTGGCAGTGTATCAAATAAAGGGAACACGAAAAGTCCTTTGATTGGGCAGATTGGCAGCACCGGTGTTTTTAAATCAATTGAATTTTCAATATGCATTTATTGTCTGGGTTAAATTGCTGCACAGTAAAAAGGAATGCTGCTCTCTGAACAATAATTGGTGTATTTCAGCTCTCAAATTGGGTCACAGTTAACAGACAGCATGCTCTGTTATTGCTCTTTCTCCTTCCGTGCTTTCTTGGAAAAGTGATTGAAGCTGTAATCATTCTTGCATTGAGGCAGGGTACTGATAAAACCCAATATTTTTCATGAGTGATAGATCCTCTGCCTTAGTCCTGTTTATGATGGTAGTGTCTCGTAGAACACCTTAAAGAACAATGTAGAAATCTGCAGTCTAAAGAAAATATGCTTAAATGCACTGAACGAGGACAGCAATCCCAGTTATTGCTGGAGTTTATCTTTGATAATGAACACTTCACCTTCTGTATGGGACTATGGGAAAAACGAAATAAATTTGAATTATTAATCTTACACCATTTTACAGTCATCATATTCCTAAACGTGCTTTTTAATCAAAATAGAAGGGCTAGGAATGGGGGGGGGGAGACAAGAGCGCTCTACAAGAGTGTCACGTTGTATTTCAAATTGCTCCAACAATTCCATAGGCTGGGCAAAGCTTTGGAGATGGTCAGAGCAGCAGTGCCGTGGGTCAGCCTGTCTTTGTGCTGAAGAGTGTGCACACCCAGAAGGGTATGGTGGGATCTGTGGAGCTGCAGGGATCCTCTGCCCTGGTCTGAACACAGTGATCATCAGCGCAGTTGGGAACCTGCCTCTGTGGTTCACGAGAGTGTGTAACACTAACCAGTATTTATGTTGTTAACAGTGAGCATTTACTGATGTTGAGTTGCTGGGAGGATCCATGTTCGACAAATGCCACAGGCAGAGAAGCAAATGGTCTGCAGGAGCACCCCACGTACCTAAAGAGTGTCAGGAGAGGATGGTGCCAACTTCAGCCGAGGAGGGCGGCCAGCAGCACGTCATGAGCTGCTTCGCCGTTCGGCTTCATTTCTTCATTTCTCACCCATGTCTTCCCGTTCTGGTTCCGTGGGGTGACAGCTCAGGCCCTGACCTGTTGAATTCTGCCCTGACCTGACTGCACTGAGTCTCACCCATCCTCTCTGACATTTAATGTGTGAGGTAAGGCCACAGGTGTGTGAGAGCCTCAGGGGGGATGCTGGCAGAGGACACAGAGTGAGGAACTCCACAGACATGTGGAATACATGTATGATGATTGTATCAGCTCCTGTCCTGCTCCTGCTGTGGCAGATGGCTGGAATGAGACCTGGTGGGAATGTGAGTCCCTTCTGCAGCTCGATAAAAGTGAAAGAAAAAGAGGCAAAGGGAGTGGTGATGGTAGGGAAGATGTCCTATCCCACCTCTATTGCACTCTCACTGTGCAGAGAGCGTGTAAATTAATTGCCAGACCAGGGAAGGGCTGAACATCAGCTTTTACACAGTTGAAGCCAAGTGAGGTGGCTCCACCTCCTCCTCATTGTCTATGGCAGACCAAGACCCAGAATTAATAAAAGGGTAAGACTAAGTTCAGCTCAGGCTTTGTGAAAAAATGACAGAAGATTCATTGTTCTTGTGCTGTGTGTTCTGTCAGCAGCCTCTTGGCTTCAGAGCTTGGAGGAACCACAATCTCCTGTGGTAACATTATCTTTGTCTCACGTGTATCCACACTCCAGCCACTGCTTTCCTACCTGGTGTGCTGTTATTCAGCAAACCCGTGGGCAGGCAGGTTGCCATGTGAAGGGCTCTGATCTTGGTTCATCAGAGCACTGTGAGATACCTTCCTGTACTGCTGTGCCTTTTTTATATGGAGAAGAGTGAGAAAGATTTGAATATACATAGATAATGCCATTACCAGTTAATTTAAAAGGCCAAATTGTGTTTTTTAACAATGCTATACCTTTCTAAGCAATCTTCAAGAAAGATAGGGATATATGTACAAGACAGATGTTCCAATTTCTGGCTACCCAAAAGTGAAATAATACCACTATAAATTTAAATAGGACAAGGCTTTAATGGGTCTCCTAGAGAAAAAAATAAGGTGTTTATTAGTAGAAATGTACTAAACCACCTGCATTTGATAAAGTGCTAATGGAGGAAATTACTTGTAGAGAAACAAATGAAAATGTCAATTAAAAAAAAGTAATGGCCCTTTGAGTTGTGGGCTGTGGTTTTGCCCTTTTTTTTTTTTTTTTTTAGAGCAGTGCTGGGTATGTTTTTGTATCACTTGAAAAGCTTTTAATTTGTCTGTATTGCCTTAGTTCTATGTGTGTTCTTTGGGGTTTTCTGGCACCTCCCCCCCTTCTGTATCTGCTGCTGCTTAGCTGTACTTCATTTAGACTGGAGGCTCATTTAACATTCTGGTCTAATGCTTTTTCTCTACTATATCTCTTATTTCTGCAATTTATTTATGGGGCATTTTCCAGTGAAAATGTGTCCGAGAGCACAGTGCCTGCATTTATCAGCTTTGACTTGCATAATCCTCAGCCTGAGCGACAATTAAGAAACCTCCTTTATGCCAGGGAGAATGGGATTAGAATGGGTGCAAACTACTCGTGACCCCTCGCTCCCTAACAAAAGGAAATTAATTCTAAGTGCCAAAACAGATAATCGGAAAAACTTTTCCAAAGAAGCCCTGCAAGTCTCTCATCGTTCGACCTCCTTGCTGTGAGCCTGCTGCTGGCTGTGAGAAGCTGCCAGCATCCATCCCGAGCTGCTGTTGGAATGAACTCCCATGTGCTGGCTGGGGGAGCTGCCACGGGGCTGTTTGCCTTCGGAGAGGCCCACGTTGGGCCCTACCTGTCTGGCCTTGGAAAGGTTTCTTGTGTCAGCTCTTTTCAGTAGATGTCTCATATTTGCCTAAGGAATTTGCCCATCAGCTGGATGTTATTTTGGTAGTGGCAGGCAAACAGTGGACGCGAGTCTTACTGACTTTTTGGAAAGGTTCAGAATTTGTTGCTTACCGAGTCTTCTCTCAAAGATCTGGGTTTTAGTCATTTGCCTCATGCTCACAAGTCTCCACCTCAGATTTACTTAATGTAGTATTTGGTTACTTTCACAGGTTGCTCTGGTGTTCTAATATGAATTTTCCACATTTAGTAACAGTCATCAAGGTTTTATTCATCCTTTTGGTAGCCTAAAAGAAACCCAAATGAGCTGTGGTCACTGGATTTTTCTCCTCTCTGCCCAGCCTTGAGTCCACAGCAACACAGGGAGGACTCCTTTGCTCTCTGTTTTACCAGCACTTGGAACTTCCAGTGACTTCTTGCTTTAAAGTCAGTCATAAGCTGACAGTGACAGAGTTACAATTACCAACCCTGCTGGACATACCAAAATAATGTCCTCAACATCAAAAGATGGTTTTTAAAATTATAATTAGGGTCTCTATGGGTGAATTGTTTCATAATTTAACATAATATATATTATTTTTCTTGGCATAAACAAGATGAGGCATGGTGACAAGGACCTCTGCCATTTCAAATTAGCTAAGGCATCAGTATTAATTCTAAATTAGCTAATTAGCCTAAAAAAAAGGGATGCAACAGAATTTGTCATTCATGCTGGTAAAAAAGCATTCCTAGTTTATTTTTTTAACTCTTTGCTTCATACAGGAATGTCCAGCCACACACTACGGTTAAAAATCCTTCCCCTGACTGTACTCTATGAGTAGTGAAAACATGCTCTTATTTTCCAAATGGTTCTCCTGAAAATGAGACTGTGAAAACATTCAACTAAGTGAAAGCAGGTGGGGAATAAAAGCAAAATCATGTTCTTTTCCTCTGACTCAAACATTCCCTGTGCTCAGGTTGCCTTCCTGGGACCACAGTCCCCCTCTGGCCCTGCCCAGCTGCAGGTACAGCCCCTTCACTGGTACAAGGCGATGCTACGCAGGTGATTTCCCAATCTCAGGAGTTCCACAAATCAGGCTTGAAGGAGCCCCCGAGACAAACTGTTGTGACTAAAATGTAATTAAACTGACTCTTCAGCACAGCATTTCATACCTCTCACCATATTTAAATACCTGTAATACCCTCTAGGGAACATTCTTGTATGTGAGTACACATAAAACCTGATAGAATGCATCACTGCTCAGGCAGCACAAGAAATGTTCAGTGTGTTCCTCCTCTTCAGGTGCCAAAGCTGCACCAGCTCTAATTCCAGATAACCTCTGGCATGGACTGTAATGTGTTCAACTAAATACCTCAAAAATAAAAACAGGGATGAGTTACTTACATGAAGACTATTTTTTTTTTAAACAAATCACATACACTTGCTAAAAAAAAAAGGGTGGATTGCAGCACATAAACTTCTTTTATAGAATTTATTTTTAATGACTTATTCCAGTGAAGAAAATATATTTTTTAAGGTTTTCAATATTCTGCAACACTACAGTGAGGCACTCTACATTGCATTTGGAAATCAATGCTCTCCCCTGTCTACGATTCAACAAAGTGACTTCTGACAGCAGTATTCTGTACAGAACATTCTCCCCATGCAATTATTCCAACTTCTGTAGCAAGAATATATGCTAATTGAATGGTAGCTACATATCAAAATGAAAATAGTTGTTTAGCTGCTGTCAGTGAGTGGCATGTCTGTACTAGCCTCATTTATAGACTTCTCATTATGTAAAACCATATAACAGAAACTATACAACTATATAAACATTATACAAAACCTTAAAATGGATATAACAGAACCCCAAGCTGTGACTGCAAATCAGAATGTGTTTGTTCTCCTACTGCTCCTGGTTCCAAAGGGCTAAAAAAATAAAGCCTGGGAAATGGGGGAAAACACAACACGGAGGTAACAAGGTATGATCCAGAGGCTGGTTAAAGTCAGTGGGAGTCTGCTGATTTCAAACCTTTTTGAGATGAAAATTCTCAGAACAGTACTTTTCAATGACACATCACCATATTAGCTCTGCTCTTCCTCCATGTTCCTCACAGGTCTCATTTTCAAAAAGAAAAACACGCCAACAACTTTCTTGTTATCAAGGACAACAAACTGAGAGCTGTTCTGGGACAGGGTGCAGTCAGGAATCTGTACCTCAGCTTGGGGAAACTTCATGAAACTGTTTATATTTATCTAATATGGAAAAACCCCTTTGACAGAGCTTACTTTTGCTTAGCAAGCACATCCAGCAGCTCTTTCTCTATGCCTTGGCTGCTCAGTTCATTTAAACTGTAGTATCTGTGAACAAGCTTGTCCTCTGCGACCACCACCACTCGAAGGCCGTGCGTGTCCTCTCCCAGCTGACATCCTATAGCTGATGAAACCACCATTTCCAGTCCTTTGTAGGACCCTCCAGCATTCCTGTGGTAATGTCCAGCAAATACAGCTTTAATGCCTGTTAAAAAAAAAAAAAAGGGAGTGTGTATTTGGTTAGTAGTTTACAGGTGTTATGTTTACCTTCATTCTTTACATCCAGCATTAAATTAAAACTAAAGCGTTTACCTGAACTTGCATTTTAAACAAATAATGAGTGAACAGCAGTAAATAATTCTAATAGTAATAAATAATTAGTGAAACTTCATTCTGCTCCACCAGCTCTGTTTAGGGTTACTGGAGTTTGACTTCTTTATGCTCACTGCAAGGTGTGTTTGTCCTCTCACTGCTCCTTTGGCTTGAAAGAAGGAACAGTCCAGAGGCAGGAGATTAAAATTAGGTAGAATGATGCTACTGAAACATGAACTAAAAGGCAAGGACAGTGGAGCTGTATTTGTCAATTAACATGAAGAAGATTCACTAAGGAGAGTTTAAACCTGTTTACCCAAGGCCAGTGACCCTAAGAAAAAGTAAAAAGGGCAAGACAAATAAAAAACACACATGAGAAGGTAGGTTGTAATCTTTGCTCAAGACATTGGGGGTATAGATGCAGCTGAGAATTCACAGGCAACAGCATTCACAGTTCGGCAAAAAAATATTCCCCACTTTTCCTGCCAATTTAAGGTAGTGCAGAATCTACTTTGCATGAAAACGTGGAGTTAGGATAAATAGCTAATTTTACAAACAGGATTTGGGATTATGTTTTGGCGTGCTTAGTGTAAGATCCTTGGATTTCAGACTCTTACAGCTTCCTGAAATTGCATTTAATCCTATTTTATACTGTTGCAAAACAGAAAAATTACTGGACCAGATGGCTGGAAATTTTGTTGTTTATCATCAAGTGCAAAACATTTAAATTAATTTTACATTTTGTTACAGAAAGTGTTTTGATCTGGTGTTGATTTATGACACTACTACATGACAATTCAAAACTTGTTAAATGCATCTAAAGGATTTAGGTGCAATTTCTCTGTTGAAATACAATAGGTTGTGTGCTCCTCAAGCAAAATGACACTTTGGTGGTTCCACATAAAGCCTCTGAAAATGTATCAATTTAATACTGAGTGATTCAAAATCCCACTAAGTATTCCCAGAAAACCGTGACAGAATGGTGAGCAAGCCCGTAACGATGGTCAGGGATGGACACTGTGATGACAACCCCAAACTTCAGTGGTTACTGCTCATTTATTTCAGCAATCTGCCGTCCCGTGCTTAACACAAAATGTATCCCCTGCTTTGTCCTGTTCAAGTGGTGGGCCAGAGGGGGTAATTTGTGAGATACCACAACCTTAAATGACATTTAAAAAAGTAAAAAGACAGCAACAACTGATTTTGCCTTCAGACAGCAGATATTTTACAAGATAGCAAAGGCAATTTAAAGCCAGAGAGCTGTAATGAGGGACACTGTAACTTCACATGGAAACCCTCACTTCTCTAGCCAGAAAAACCTTCCATGCTTTCTTCTGCAGCAGATTTAGACCTCTTTCAGATTAAATGAAAAGGGAAGTAGGTGAACCCATCTTAAGACAGTTGTCTAACATCAATCCTTTACTTTTGTGGGAGTGAGTGAAGACTAATATAAAATATATAAACCAGGCTCAAAGTATAGTTAAAAATTAAGCAGTTTGGAAAGCAAAATATAAATTATTCTGCTGTGTGCCTGGTAAGAGCTACACAGGCTTTCACATTTCAAAATCCAAATCCTTTTGAAATAGCAAATGAGTCAAGGTGGAAAACAGAGAATGAGTCATTGTATTGTCCTTCTCAGCTACAACTTGTCTGTTACCCTATTTTAGTGTATCAGTGCTAATTATCCCTGCTACTGTAACCTACTCATCGCTCTGCTGGGTGAGTTACACTGCAAGTGAGGCAGCAGAACAACTTCGGGAGCTGCTCTGACTCAGCTGCAGGAACCCAGCAAAACTGGGGAGGTTTTTCTTAAAATCTCGGGACAAACCCAATCAGAAAACCTCAACAGGCGATGGTGGAGTCCAATGGGCTGTGACATAAGGGGCTCTTTGATGAGATTCTGTGCTTTCTAGATTATTATTTGGGTCCTTAAAATCATAACACAAACATGTTTTACAAGGGATGCTGCAGTCACTTTTAGATGCCCAACTGCTACCACGTTGCAGGTAATTACAGTGACTGTTTGATAACCTTTGCAGTATTTTCCACTTCTTCTGCAGGTAAGCAAAACTACTTTAGTCTATGGAAAAGTTAGGAAAAAGTAACAATCATAAACCCATGTGACACTCTTTAAGTCACAGAAATAAGTACTCTGCAAGGGAATTAAGTGCTGCCTTTTTACTTGAAGTATCCATGTCCTAAAGTAGCATCATCCCAGCATTCAGAGAATTTAACTTTTGGATTTATACGAGGAAAAGAAGGCAAGACTTTGTGTCATCATAGATGTAAATCAACCCCTGACTAAGTGTAATTAGAAGGCCAGAGGATACAAATGTAATAAAGCACTTTTAGTTATGCTAAAAAAAAAATAAATTCCACTTTTGGAGAATTCAAGGGAGGATTTTGACAAACCCACCCTAGACAGGGACAGATACCAGGGAAGAAGTTTGGCCCACCAATCATGCACCTTTTCTTCTTCTATGGGAAATACCACAACTTCACTGCAATTCCATAGAACATCTGCTAACTGCCTACAGCAAGGAAGGGATTTTGGTATGGAACTGGAGTGAGTTGAAAGCAAATAAGACAATACCTGAGACCAGCAAGGATGTGATATAAAACTTCTTTTATCTCCTGGTGGCCGTGGGAGACAGACTCTGCCTAAACAAGCTGGTGTTTAGGGGTACTGTTCATCCAAACCCCTCATTTCAGTAGATGGATGATATTCAGATCCCGACTGTACCACACAGGTGCTCAGTGCTGGAATGCCCTTGTGGATCCAGCTGCCTCTGCTGGAATTCAGAGACTGCTTTAGAAACCTCCCAGGGAAAATTCTGCCCAGACTTCAGAATGTTCAGGTACCCTATTTCCAGTGCTAGTGTTAGTTCTTGTTATTGTTGGTGTGTTACATCCTAGACAAACAAACAAACGGGTCACTGCTGGGTATTAACAGAAGTCTCACTGATGGTGTTTTTTCTGCAGCAGCACATTTCTGTTCACTCAACTGTATCCCACTCACTTTTGTTAGTTAGCACAAGAAGGAAATCTGAACCAGTCAATGCAATAATACTAAGATGACAAGCAGGCAATTTACTTTGCTCTTGCTTTTGATCTTTAACATAAAAGGAATCTTAGAGATGTATGCGCTCAAATTGAATTTATTCATTTCAGATGTTTTTCTGAAGTAATACTGACAAGTTGCTAGCAACACTCCCCCTTTTTTATTCTCCCAAACTCTGAGGAAAGAAGAGTGTCCTGGCAGGCCCCATTTTCATGGCCCCCTTTAATGTATCCTCAGGTCAGTTCAATGCATCCTGTTATACACAAAAGACACAGTCCCTTCCCACAGCAAAAGAAAAAAAATAGAGGTAGAGCTGTGATTTGTTTTTAATTCCTGGTTTCTTAAACATGAGCTGTGAAGAGCACTGAAATGTCCAAAGAATGGCACCTTCACAGGCATTTCATTTTTTTTTTTTTTTTTTACAAAATACACAGTGATTTGAATTTAAATGTGACTGGAGGTTTCACAATATCCATTAATTAAAAAAAGCAGGATCCATTACTGCAAGACACTGTTCATACCTAATGAATTACTCATTGAAGAAAAAATGGATTAAAATCAGAATAAAGTCAAGAACTGTGCAGTTACTCTAAAAGAAAAGCAAGCACAACAATCCACACGTGCTGCCTCTGTGATCATCACCTCACATAAGATGCATCACAAACCGACACGGATTATGGAGAACCTGCTTGGGAAAAAAAGTCTGAACTGCCAAATGGATTTTTGATCAGAACAGGACTGGAAGCCAGAGATGCAGGACGGGCTCCACCCAGTGCCAGGCACCAGGGCTTGCTTGGGCTGTGCTTGGATCATGAAAACATCTAAACCCAATGAGCTTCAGGCCTGCCTACCAAGCATGAGTTTTATGAATCAATCAATATGCAAAAAAAGTCAGTGTCTTTGTAAAAAAAGGTTTAAATACAGGAATTGATCTGATTTTAGTCAGCAAAAGCTGTCCTCCCGCCATCTAATTTACCATCATTTTCTGATCAAGCACAAAATGTCCTTCTTAGTTCTCATCTGACAAAGCTGAATCTGAAAGAGAAGAAGATTTACCTTTTCCAAAGATCTGATCGTAACTCCTTTTTTCTCATGGAATAATCCATCCCTACTAAAGAATGCAATACCTATTTTGGTTCAAGTTCTGTGAGCCCTGAGCAGCCTATTTGGCATAAATAATTCATGACATGACAACCAACCAAACCACGGACAGTCACCAGAGGAGATGTAACACTTACACATGTTGATAAGCCTTGGGCTCTTCATCAGCTACACCACGAAATGAGTTAATAAACACTTTGGGCTTATGGTAATTCACAGCCTGCACTATGGCTTTCAGGCTGTAAAGCTACACAGTGGCTTTGGCAAGGCAAGAGGTAAGTGCTGGGGAGGGGAAGTGACAGCTCATGTAGTTCAGCTCCTACCTTGGATGCTTCCTGTATGTTCTTTCATAAGCAGAGTCTTTAAAGCATGAGTCAATTTTAAGAAAATTCCAACCCAAATTCATCTTTTAATTTGGATACTTTTCCCAAGTCAAAACCATGATATGAACACTTTGCTCATGGTTTCTATTGCAGACATTTTTCAACAGGAAATTCAAAACCACCTCTGAAGACTTTCCTCCCCCCTCTCTTATTTCCAGCGTCTGCTTTCTAAATCCAACTCACCAAGTAAGTCACTGCAGGAGCTTTGGCAAGCTCTTGTTGATTTGCATCTTCCAGAGTTTAACACCTCTGGGAAGTTGGACAACTTTTACCAGCATTTCCTGTCTTCTCTTTTTCTCTGGGTTCTCTCTTCCAGCTTTGTGACCCACACCAGCACACTGTCTCAAAAACTGCTTTTCTTACCAACAGGGTGTAAGAGGGAATTAAACTGACTCCGTGGCCTAACAGGGGAAGATGTCTACACAAGTATCAGTGATAATACACAAGTATCTGAGATTTGCTTTGCATGCTTCATGGACAAGACTGATACAGAAAGGGAAGACCAAGCCAACCAGGCTCAGGAGCAACTGCCTCTGTACAACCATCACATCCTCCCAGACTGCAGCAGCTCTGATTTCAGAGATGATTCCCTGTAACTGCCCATCTTACAGCACTTCTGAGCTCCCAAGCAACCCAAGGCAGGGCAACGTTCTCAAGGAAACTGAGGCCTAAATGAAATATTCACCACCCTTTTTCAGGCCTGGAGATAATGAAAAAGAAGGGAAGAAAACCTTAGCTACTGCAGTTGTTAGCGTGCTTTTGATTTTATTTCTGACGAGAACCAGATGAGCAAACAGGTCATTACATGAAAAGAAACTACAACTGAATCTCATGCAGAAGGCAGTTTGTCTGTTAGCAGGAGAAGCTGAAGTTATTTTACAGAATTTTAAAAGTGCAGCATCTTCTGTGTACAAATTATCATTTATCACTCAGAGAAACCCTTCTGTGGCACGAGGGAGAAGGGTCAGCATGATTTGGACATAACTGCACTGTAAGAGAACAAAGGCATTTAGCTGTGTCTCATGGATAATTCCCCTGAGAGTGGTAACATCCCAGTCTTAGCTTATTGTGCAGCTGCAGTCCCATAATTCCCAGACTTCTGGTACTCCCCTGCTGTTTTCTGTAGCACAGAAAAATGTAAGGATATGGAAGACTGGGCATGTTTTCAACTCAATTTGGGGCAGGAAAGAAAGGGGACTATAGCCTGCCTTCTCTATGGGGACCAACATCCAACCACATCTATTTTAATCAGTGTTTTGACCAGCCTTTCTATTTAAGCAGTAGTTAAGTCATTATGAAATGTCTCTGTTATGAACATGAAATGCTAACCAAATCATCTTTTTCCTTTATTAAGGTATATTCCATAAGAATGCAATAGTAAGATTTTGCAAAATATCCCTAACTTCTTGAAAAATTTGATGTTTCCTAGTTTAGGAAGAAATACAAGCCTGAGCCCCAATCTCCAGGGAAATCTAGCTGCAGTGATCACAGAAATCCAAATAGATTAAAACAGGATGGAAAATAACGTACCCAAGTTTAACCTGAAATATAACAAAAAATAATGAAGAAACATGCACCGAGAAAACAATTTTTCTCATACAATCAGATGATATTGGGCTAAAATTCAGACTCGAACTAGTTTAAATTCCAGGGGTGTCTGATTCCAGCCTATGTAACTACGCTTACTTCCATGGCCTGATTCCAAAAGCCCCTGAATTCAGAAGTTGTTTTCCAGCTCTAGTTCCTAATGTACAAAATCCATTTCTGAGGCAGGTTTGCTGTGTCCAGGTTTGCTGGACTGGCCTTGCCTTGGCTGCAAATCAAACTGCTCAACCCAGCACCATGGACAGTGTAAAAATATAGGAAGAAAATTACCACTATAAAAATAAATCAAAGAAAAGCAAGCAGATTTTCCAAATTAGGAGGAGAATGCCTGGAATAATCAGCATAGGCAATCAGTGGCATGCTTTATTTAGACTGAGCCTTCAATTAAATAAATGCTTTTCTCAGCAAAAGCAAATGAGACTGTAAAAGGAGGAGAAGGCTAAATTAGTGCAATATGAATGACATAATAAATATGTAATGGGTACAGTACAGACCTTGCTTCTCTTCCCATGCACTCAGTAGAAAATTTTGGGGAAAAAAAAAAGTTGTTCTGACTGAACAGTGAAATTCATCACATGGGCCAGATTATCACCCTTTAAGTGCTGATTAATGAACTATTTTTTACAGTAATTGCAGACAGGAATCAATGTTCACTGCACTTCATTTACAGGCTGATGGCTCTCCATCCAGACTGCAGGTGAAGTTCAAAGCAAACAAAAGGAGGCATTTCTTCACAGAGCTCTGAAACATGGAACTCCCTCCCATTCTGAAAGCAGTTTTCACAGATCAACTGACCAAATCTATAGAGGAATCACAGAATTGCACTATATTGGTAATATTAACATGATACAGTAAATCCCTGAAAGAAAAATTATTGGAGGCAGGAAGAGGACTTGAAAGAAATACCTTTATTATGCACTTTTCTGTCCTGTGCTCTTCACAAGGGTTTGGGGCCATCATCCTGGTCTAACTACTCTGCTCATATGTTAGCTGTTCAAGTTGAATGACAAAATTAGATTTCAAATAGAATTATGTTTATCCAAAAATCACTGATTCACTACACAAACCTCTTGCTCAACCAAGGGCCGAAGAAAGAGGATATACAAGAAAAAGCTGATCCTGTAAGTATTTGTTCCCAGAACTGCAGGAGAGAGAGAGGAGCAGCAGTAGAGCCAAAATGGAAGCTATAGGAGGAGAAGCAGTTCTGTAAAGAAATAAAACTGTATCGAGTGAAAAACCTGAACGTTATCAACACTCTTGTACCCTTTCATAGTTTTCATGGATAGGAGAACAAAGTAAGTATCCAGGTATAGGGAGATGCTACTATGAGATATGTGTGTACACCCACACACATGGAAGAGTAGATAGGTATTTTTTAAAAGGCAGTGTTTCTGGCAAATACAACCATTTAAGTCACATGGATAAATTGATCTTGAACATTCTCCCTGGAGTATCAGACACAAACCGGTTTTTCTTTCTTCCTTTCACTTGCAGCACGCAGCTGCTGTCTGAAGTGCTGAACAATGTGCTCAGTTCAAGAGTAATACCTGTTCTCAGAACAATTTTGCTCTCCAAAATGATGCTCTTTCAGCTTCCCTACAAGAGCCCACATTAACCACTGGCATTTTTTGCTGTGCCTTTTTTGCTCCCCTGGGCACGTGGTTTACCTCATCTTTTCAAGACTCCAGTGCTACAAAGTGAATGATAATATTTAGTAGTCTTTGAAAACAAAATCTCTTGAGTGGAATGGAATTGATTTTTATCTCACTGCAATTTGAGAGTGCTCCCATCGCCTCATCTGCCGAGCAGGTGCTACAGCAGCAAACAAAGATGTGAAAGCATCAGTCACAGCACTGTTAGCAGAACTGTTCAGTGCTCAGGCAGTTCCCAGACCTGCTATCCAAAAAAACCCCAGCAGCTTCCCACCAATGGAGCTCCAGTAGTAGGAAACTGTCCCCCTGGTCAGTGTTGCATCAGGAGTTTGATGCAGCTGGTGGTCAGTGGGGCTGTGTAAGTGGGAGACAAGATATTATTTTGCACAGTATATCTATGTCAAAAGTATCTTTAGATAGGACAATACTGAACAGAGCTATGCAGAAAAGGATTTTAGTGTCACTTTTTTTCCTGTATAATCAGAGGAAAACCAACAGGCACAGCCAGAGGGTGATTCCACATCACCTAATTAGAGCACTGGTCTAAATCACCCTTTAGAGGTGCTAACTGGAGAAGGTCACCCTGTCTTTCAAGTCAGGTTTTGTGAATGCCTCTTTCGACCTTTCAGTGGAATTTACTTCCTGGTTTTGCCACTTTTTCCATTTGAAAGCGAAGCTTTCTCAGAGACCTGACACCAACCCTGAAGAATGCTCTGGATTGCTGTGTGCTCTACGGATCAAAAGGAAGTTTTAGCCCAGTGGATAGAACCGATTTCAAAAATTTATCCCAGAACAAACATTACTTAATGTCCTTACAGAGGATACGTATTTTGTACTTACTGCTGAATTTCTGGAAAAACCCCAACTATGTCTATGTGTATCTCCATGCTAGATTACATCACCATACCCGAGCAATGGTCTTAAACCCACTGTTCTCACACAGTGATGTAGAAAATAACAAATTTGGTCACTCAACCTGTACCAAAAGAGCATAATTGCAACACTGAAAGAGTTTGATCTAAATTACTGAAGTTGAGAGTCTTTAAATTATCTTAAACACTGACACATAAGCACTGAGATTACTCACTCAGTGCATGGGCTTTGCCAAAATCAAGGTCTCAATGGCAGGAAGAAGAAAATATTACTCCCCTGTCAACTTTGATTACACAACAAAGAAAATAATGAAACATAGCATATGTTGTCTGGTAAATTTTAGAAACAACAGCTTTCAGCACTCCATACTTTAACTTCGTGCTCAAATATATCTCAGCTGTGGATGTTCTTCTTCCTTTAACACTACTCTCCTGTCACAACATTTCTAAGAGGAGAATGTAGATCTCACACTCTTTTAATGAGTAAAGGTGTTAGAAGTTACAGCACCTACAGTGACAAATATAATGAAAAAACACGCCATTTAATAAAGTCAGGTTGTTATTTTTGCCCCTGTGGACATATTAAGTATTTTTAACCACATCTGAAAATTTCCTTTGAAGACATTTGAATGAATTTAAAACTTTTAATTAAGAGAAGTTGAAGACTGCAGGGAATTTCCTTCTGTATTTTCCTAGCTATTGTCTAGTGATTCTCTTCTGGATGCAAAATCTCTCAGCTAGACAGACCACCTATACTCTTCATCTAATTCTGAAACAAAAAAGTCTTTTTCAACTTTGTTGGTGAAAAACCAGCTATTAATTTAGGTTTTATTCAACAGAGCCCTTAGACAAGTTCAGACATTTGCTTAAATGTTCTAGTTCATTTGGGCCATTAAGAACATCTATTACTATATTGTATTAAGTAATGTAAGTAATGTTCAGTGTGGCAGTGAGGGCTCTCAGGACAAAAAGTCTTTAAAAGATTGTCTACAGCTCACCAAAAATACCCATCCTTTTCAGGTCATGGAAAAAATCCCCTTTAACATCCTAAGAAGATTCTACTGGAATGAGATATGTAAGAATAAGCAGGTCTTCTACTACATAAACTGCTTAATTTGAAAACTAAAACATTTATTGAAGACCCATGACATGCAGACCACCAGACATTTGGCTAGACCCCTACTAGTTCTTTATTTTCCCTACAATGCTCTGAGGAAACCTATTTATATCAGCACCGTAAAATCCTTGAGAGCTGAATATGCATTTCATGCAGTGGGAGAGTGACTCCAGCAGATCTTACAGATGAGAACGTCAGGTCAGCTCTTTCACAGTTCCTGCACACAGGTTTTTTCTGTACTTACCTTCTGCATGTGAAGAAGAAAGAGCTTTGACAACTTGGGCTAACTTGCAGAAGTTACACAAATATGCTTTCACAAATGTATCTTCACTTAAATAATAAACTCTGCCCTCAACTGAGTCAGTTTTCACAGTGACCCAAAAGACATTTTCAAGGACAGTCCGTGTTACAAAGCATTTAAAATAAAAATGGGCTACCAGGATTTCTTAGACATGCAGCTTACAAGTATGGCTTAACTTTGCATAGTAGTAATGCATATTTACAAGTGCCAGACTTTCAATTTATAAATATTTATCATAAGGACATGATTTTATCTTTAATTAGCCCAACTGTTAAGGACACTTCTAATGTGAGAAATGTAATTCAGTATTTCATACCAGATGTAGCCTCTACAGTTAGTCTTTTATCTCTGCTTGTAATGAGCAGATACTTAAACCAAAACCATTATGTAATCTGTAAGACATTAGAAGAGAATAGCTACAGAAGATCTGGCCTTTGAATTTCATCTCAGAATTTCCTGAAGTTGCATACTCACTTTAATGCAATATCACCATTAAGTATGTGATTATTTCCTACAGATATCAATATGACTTTCTTTGTTCATGGAAAGACCTGGATGACTGCACTGTCCTTCCTTTCCTGTCTCTCTCTAACCCAGAGAGTTATGGCTCTGTGTTTGACACTTCCAGAAAAAGTATAAATGTGAAAACTGGGATAGATCCTGGGTTATCAACACAGAAATATGATGCCCATCTAATAACTGGCATTGCCAAACACAGCAACCCCTAAAACTGAAATTTTATGTAATTACACAACAAACCTTTGGAGTCCTCAGAAAAACTGCAACAGCAACAGCAAGAGAGCAGAAGGGAGGAAGGACTGGTGACAGGTTGGGGGAAGAAGAATAGCAACAGCCTGGTGGACTCATAAAAAAGGCAGACTGACTTTCTTCTTCCAGAATAAACAGTTTACCAAATTTCTAAATTAAGTGCCATAAGGGTTACCCTTCTTACACTGAAAGTCATAATTAAAACAACAAAAAAAAGGGCAAAGTAGCCTGGGATTTCACCAGCAATATTCTGTGTTTTAATCCTCCAAGAACGTATGAAGTCAACTGGGGGAAAACCAATTTCATGTCCAACACTGTGCTGAAATTGATTGTTCTGTGGCAAAGCAGAGAGTAGGGCTGTCCTTGCCTATCTGTGCATCTGTCCCACCAGGCCAACTCCTCTGGGCAATGCACTGATACCACTCTGTGGTCTCACAAAGGCCGTTCTTCAACTGAATAATGAAAGCGCACCCGTTACTAAGGAAACTCTGAGCCAACTTCTGATTCAGCTCATTTTTCTCAGCAGTCTGAGTCCCACTGAGCTGCCTGTTCTCTGTATTCATTTCATTAGCCAAGTGTTTGATTATTGGATTGTGAATATCACCTATTGACTCACTGTATAAAAGAGCAAGCAAAAGATCAGTGTTTAAGCACATTCATCAGGGAACCAAACGATGAGCTGTATTAGAGATGGCAACGAGGGACACAGTGGGAAACGATGGGAGGAACAGAAAGGTGGCACAGCAAGGAGTTTGGGAATTTCTTCCAAAAGAGTTGTACTGCTGCCTTCCTCTTTTGGCTTTCCCCCATCATTTGAGGCCTACCCAACTTTTGTTATTAAGCCTCTGCACACAGGTTTGGAGAATCAGTCTGAAATATACTTCTAGGAAACAATGTTACAGTGGCAGTTTTGCATAATTTCTTTTACCTCTTAATCAATTATATTCCCAGTACTGAGTGTTGCTAAATGTTAGTAAAACATCTGGATAACGGAAAACTCTAGAACAGAACTGCCTTGGTTTCCACATTAATGCTGACTTCCTGGGATAACACCCCCTGAACTAGGATGTGGTTTAGTCCACAGTGCACAGGCAGTCACAGAGCTGCCCGACCTTCCAACAGCAATACTTCCACTATATTAACACTGGCACAAAAATTAAAAAAGATATTATGAGGTATTCTCAGCATGTCCCCTCATGGGGAAAAAAAACACTTGTAAATCTTGAATCTGCAAATATATCAGTGCCCTGGAGAGCCCTCAGATAGCTGTGAATTTTGGCCCTGCTGATTGGAAACAGTAGGAGACTCAGAGCTCGGAAATCAGGCTGAGTTTGGATGAGTCCAGGCTTAACAATTATATGGTAAATTAGGAACACTATCATAAAAAATGTGCATTATTCAGTAATCTAAATAATGTGCTCTCTTACAGATACAGAGAAAATGACACTGATGCAGCGATGGCAGGAAATTTTGAGGGACTAGCACACTCCAGGAACATGAAGGCAATTAAGTGAAAACAATGGGAACAGCATGGAGGAGTAGCTGGGTGCTGTGTCTGTCTCCATGGCGTTCAAGTGGCATCAGACAAAGCTCAGGGATTTGGCACAATGTACTTGTTTAGCACATGTTCCACCTGCCCTTCATCCCAGAGATGGCCCCTATTAGCAATGGATATGCAAAGGATTGATTTTAGCAGAGCAAGACTTGTTTTAACACTGAATAAATCTGGAGTGCATTACACTCTTGGTTTAAAATTGGCTCAGTGTGGGAGAAAGCAACCTCCAAGGTAATTCTGAATTCTGTTTCCATGTTTTATGTAAAACATAGATTCTGTATTTTTATCCTATGGCAATACCTGATCTTCCACTCGGTGAGCAGGAAAAACTCAGGTTGCCTTGTTACTGCAAAATGGAATCCTGGCTATTTATGTTAAAGAATTTTTCATGCTTAGCTTTTTACTTATCACTCCAAGTTTTAAATTTTGTTTGGTACTTTTTCCAGGTGACTAGACTCAGTTGCTAATTTTGATCTATGGGGAACAATGAGGCTCATAAGCAGTATCTAACATTCCTTGCAAACAGTTAAATGCATTTTGTCTAGTGGCTGAGCTGTTAACAAAGAATAGAAAAGTTGGAGAAAATACCTGCTTTTTGAAACTTTTCCATTATCTCTTCACGAACTGATTTCTCCAAGTTGAAATAACCGTGGTCTTCATCAGGTTTTTCCAGAAACAGAGGGATGTGCTGAAACACTATTATGTGCTTGCATTTCTGCTTTTCAGCGACAGCCAGCTGCTCATCCAGCCACACATCCTGGGCTTCCTTTAACTCGGGGCATTGGGAAGAATCAAAGAACAACTGAGAATTCAGCACAAGAAAGAAAACACCTCCAACCCAAAAGCTGAAGTAGTCGTCTCCCCAGTTCTTGCAGTAATCATCTATTGTTTCACTTGTCGGAGCATTCCCAACATCATGATTCCCACTGACAAACACCAGCGGTATGTCCTGGTCAGTGTTCTTCAGAACGTTCTTTAAATCTTGCACTTGGTTTTTTCTCCACAGAGTTCCTAAAGAAAAAAAAGCCAACAAAACATTTGAGTACATCTTTTTTCCCACCGTCATTGTTAGCTTCTGTTTATGAAACTATGCACAGTAAGAAAATATTCTCTATTAGATGTGACCACAAATGCATTTTCACTTTAATATTGTGTATCCACTCAGCCCTTTCCCTCCCTGATGGAGTACTCAGCCATTTCCAGTAGGTTGCCTGAAGGCAGGCTCTGGACAGGAACCAACACACAGCAGTAGGTGATGCCATGGTCACTGTCTTACACCAAGAGCTCCATCAGGATGATTCTTTTCATCTCTGCACTGATGATGTGGTGGAAAAAAATGCAGCAGCCTCGGACGGTGTAACAGCACAAGGGTAAAAACCAGGTCAACTTCTGGTTTATATTTTATGGCTGTGCAAAGGAATTAAGGGTTGTTGGGTTTTTTGTTGGTTTCTTTTTCTTTCTTTTTTTTCTGTCTCCTTACAAAAACTACTTTAACAGCAGAAATAAAATTAGTGTCTTGTGGTGACTTATTTATATGATAAGTCTCTTTTAATAATAAGCATGCCATTAATTTCAAAGAAAGGCACTTGTGCACTTTGCTGGTTTCTCCTGCATCTCTGTCTTTATATTAATATGCAAACCATACGGTTGCTCTTCTGGTTGTCAGAAATTTGTCCCTGTCTAGGAAGATTTATCTTATTGCCAGATTAATTTCCAGTCACTGAAAAAAATTTAAAAGGAATTTTTTGAAAAAAACCCAGCTATTTTATTCTAATGATGACAGATGTTTTCTTAGGTTTTCTAAAGACTGATCTTTAATTAGATACCATTGATATGTTTATTATTCATGAATTAAATAAACATATGTAAACTGTATTTTGTCCTGCAATACGTAACATATATCTAGCACAGGCCCATTTCTCAAATAATATCTGCATTATTTGACCAAGAAGCTGTAACAGGATTTTAACAAGAACTCTGAATTCAGGTTTCTAACACACACTTGCACACAGGTCTCTGCAAATCAATCATCAGGTAGTTTTAAATACTGTTCTGTTTTTGTGACTACACATATACATTACTCACAGAAATGTATAAAGGGGTTCCTGTACTGGAACTATGAGATAAAAGTTTTTTTTTTCACCATCTCCTTAAAATATTTATGTTGACCCTGAGCCTTAGTAACTATTACTAGCAAACATTTTGATTATTCTACATACCCTACACACACAGGTTAAAGTCTCACCTTAGTGCTGTTTACTAGAATTCTACAGCTTTAGAAAAATATTAGGGAAAAAAACATATTAAAGCTAAATTATGGCTACATGTAAAGACAGATGAGGTCCATATGTATGGATATGAGGTCCATAAAGTCAACATCCTCAACTCTCTGGTGTTTAACTGCTGCATGGGGTAGAAAGTTACTGTAGGGAAGTCTTTGAGGAACTTGAGAAATACAGGGCATGTGATACCTGGGGAGTCTAGAAAGTAGTGGACTTTCTAAAAAAAAAATGATCTAGGAAAGTTGATCACTTTGTGGGGTCTATTAAGGTATCAGGACTGTGGTCAGTTTAGGTTGTCCTTCTTATTAATGCCAGAAAAACCAGGGCAAATGACACCTCATGGTACCTGGAGAAGCTGGACTTTACAAAATAACCACCAGAGATTCCAACAGACCTGGCACACTGCTGTCCCCGGGGTAGGGAACCTGGCTGAGAGCGCTGCTTTTCCTGCCACTCCCCACTTTCCCACGCAAAGAGTCGGAAATTTCGAGCTCTTAAAGTGGAAATGTTCGGGGAAGGAGGGCGGGGAAACGCGAGGAGGGGAAGGCTCTGTAGATCTATGTAAACACATTACACCACGTTAAACTCCCTGCTATCACTTTGGGAAATTTAGCTAACAGTTGCAGAGTATAAAGACATTTATGCACAAGTTACAGAAATAATTTGCAGAATTATGTATACCTCTTCCCAGCGGTGAAATTCAAGCTCTAGAGACTAACACTTAGATTAGATTTCTCGACAGCAGGGCACTGATTCCCTCATTTAATGCAATATTATTTCTATAGCAACAGAGAAACATATTCAGTGTTTTATTGCAGAAAACAGATTGCTTGAAATGGAAAACAAGGTCTCTGCCCAAGAGCCCAGGAAATCAGACTAAGTAAAGATTGTTTTGGAACAATTGTATCTTGCCTTGACCTTTTCTTGGTAGAAGGTCAAAACAACTTCAAAAGAAGAGAAACCCAGGGAGAAAAAGGTGGGAAAAGGTGGAGTGATGTCTCAGCACCCCTTGGTGTAGTGCTGGAGAGGAAGGGCTGGACTGCCACTAACCCTGGGCTGCACTTTTGCACAATGCACTATTTGTGCCACAAGAGCCTTCCTGGGGGTGCCTCCCTCTGAATTTGTAATACATAGAGAAGATAAAGTGGTAAAGGAAGAAGCCACTAGAAAACTACAGCGGTCACTGGCATAGCATAAAAAATATCCCTTTAATCTCTACCAGGAACAGAGCTGGCTGTAATATTTAATTATTCCAATTATTATGAAGAACATTTCTATTTGATGACGCATTATTTTAGCTTAGATGGAGGTTTGTTGTAGGTGAATAGGGAAATAACACAGTGCTGAGAGGCAATGTAAAAAAACAGTTTGGGAAGCGACAGGCTAGATGCAACTGAAATAAATTTCTGTGCTGTTTATCCTGGCATCACGTGCAGTGACATTTTTAAATCCCAGGCTACAATTTTCTGCCTTTATGTCAGGCTGTGTAAATAAAGTCTTGCCCTGAGATAAATGAATTCACAAATTAATAGCCCATAAAGGGCAGTTTGGCTTTTATAAAAACATGAAAGTGAGAACTGTCGCTAGTGCAGCTGTGCACAATTTTCCACAGCTTCCCAGTCTATCATTTCCGAAAGCCGGGGGATGTGAACAGGAGCAGAAAGGTGCAATGTCAACGTGTCTGTTGCAGAACATCTCTCTGTTGTGTATCACTGTCTGCCTAAACACTTCCAGTGTTCCTTCTGCATTGCTTAAAGGAGCCAAGACAACCAGCCTTCACACGCTGAAAGAGCAGATTTCAAGCAAGTACTTTGCTGAAGTTGGCTTCAGTCAGCAGAAGGAGAATTCACCCATTGTTCTGCCAAAGAAATAATCCTTTAACTACTAATCCTTAGTTACAGTTTACTTCAGTATTCCGCAGAAAGAGGCACCTCTATAAGAAAGTGGGTTTGGTTTTTGTAAGGCTCTAGCTCTGAGAAACAACTTAAAAGCACTGTTTAACCCCAAACTGTATCTCTGAATCACATGCTGACTACAAGTTTTGTATGAGGCAACTCTTCCCTCACAGTAGTGACCTCCACCAACATCGTGACTTTTCCTCCTGAAGTACTCCAGATGAAAAATTACCAATAAATTCGCAGTAGCACTGTTTTTTTTCTACTGATACAAATCAGGAGAGGGAAAGGGAGAAGTTATAATGGTATGTGAGTTGGTACCCCCAGGAGCTTCTGTGTTGGGCTGAGGAGAAGTCTAAGTCCTCCCCCCAAGGCAGGAGAAGCCTTTAGGATGAAACTACCCAAGACATCTTCAGCCAACTTAACAACATGTAAAAACGTAGCACAATCACTTCCCTGATTTCTAAATTACTCGGAATTTTAATATACCTTAAAAGTGTCCCAAACTCAAAGGGATTACATAATTTTTTAATGAAAAGTACAAATTTTCAGTTTGAAAAAGAAAAAAAGATAAATTACCTTTTATGTGAGCAACACTCCCGAAAACCTCTGATATGACAACGCTTAACCCAAGAGACTGGTTATCAAAGAACAAGGAAGAAAGAACTAAATTGCAGATGAAAATACTACACAAAATATCAGATAGAAATAGTACCTAAATTTGATAAAAGCAAAATAGAAAATGTCAAAACACCACCAATGAAACCAGAATTTATAAAAACACTGGGCCCATTCCTTCTGTAATTTATGATGGTATCAGGAGAATTACTTTGACATTGTCAAAGCAGGGAATTCTTGTTGAAAGCAATCACATGTCTGTTATAAACAACCCACAGAAGGATTTGGGTATTTTTCTGGGCCTTACAGTGCATCACATTTGCTTTACTCAAAGAGTCTAATTGTTTTGAGCACCTGCCTGTTCTTGAGGTATTTGTCCCTTTTTGGTGTGTTTTCATGACTGTCTGCACTTGCCCTGCTCCTTTTGCATGCCCTTTACAAGACTTTCCCTAGCACTATCCCCTAAATTTCCTGGGAGGAGGGGAGTCCAAGGCTACATTCACAGCTCTTTCTGTAAGTACCTTCATTGGAGGGAATTTAAGTGCTAACCCCACCTCTGTGGGACAGCCTCCTCCTGTCAGAACAGCACTGCCTTTTCACCCCTGCTGTTTTGGATACCTGGCTGTTGGCTCCAGATTAACAGGGCTACAATTAGGATCCTACATCATGCCCCTCAGCTGACCCCTACCCAGTGACAGCCCCACTGCTGTGCTGTCACTTGGAGACAACACAGGTCCAAACCCCATGGCATCATCAACATCACACTGTATCTTCCAGGTTCCTTCTGCAATTGCATCTTTATTGCATCTGATTTTTATGCACGGACACAAATATAAATTTAACTAAGCTCTAACCTTGTCACATCTCAAATAATGACACACAGTTTCCTCTGATCCTTGCAAATGCAACCCAGCATCCCTTCAGAGCACTGATGCAGAGGGAGCTTTCCCACCCCAAAGCTCGGCCGTTGTTCCTCGCTGTGCTGCCTTCCCTCCAGCCCTTCCCCATCTCAACAGTGCTCCTCTTGACTGTCATGGCCTAACTATTACCCTCTTCTCATTTGTTTACTTCTTATCAGCCCATAAAAGCAGTGATTCCCTCATGGTCCACGAAGAGTTAGAACAAAACACCATGGCCTCACTTCACGTTCGTTTTTTTCTAGGATCCTATAGAATTGTGATATAAGACAGGGCACAAGCAAAGACAGAAAAGACCTCTCTGGCCAGCCAGTTCAGTCTTACTCCTCAGTCTGTTCTCTACACTGTTTCTTCTTTTAAACTTAAAAGCCTCCCCTCTGGTGTCTGCTGTAATGAACTCCTGCAATCCACTGCGTCATTCCAAATTATTACATGCAAGAATAAGCTGATCAATTTTAATAAACCCATTATGGTCATGTTCTGAAATAGGTTTTTTGGTTTAGTCTGTGCTTTAATAGCTAAAATGTCTCCTCTCTCTTCTTTAGACATATATTTCTAATCTTCAAATAGCCTGAAGACAATTTTAGGATGAACAAAAAATTATGCAGTTAAAAAATAACATAAATATGACTATATTCACTACTGAACAAACCAACTACTCAGTCTAACTTATAAAGGACCTCATCTCATTAGTTCCACTGAAAAGCAGAATCTGGAATACTTATTTGTCTACAGCTGTAAGCAACTGATTTTTTTCAGTACATTCGAAACAAGTAATAATCTGTTCTGAGACACAAAAAGTGATCACACTAAAAAATTTCCCTGCATGAAAACACAAATTACATTTATTATGTAACTTTGGGCACTGAAACAAGAAGAAAATTTAACTCTAGTTGAAGCTAATAATTAACAATTATTACATTAAAGCAATGACAAAACCCCAAAGTGAACAAGGAAGCCTATTAGGGACTGCTCCTTGTTCCAGTGCACGACATTAAATATAATGACTGCAAATGCTGACATTTTTCTCAGTCCCAGCCACACAGGTGCCCACTTAACAACCTAATTCATGGCATTTACTGCTCCGTGTTCTGCTGTGAAAATAAGTATTACCCTTCACTTAAGCTCAACTCCGCTCTTACCCTCGCTCATCTCCCAGCAATGCAGAGCTGTCACAGCAGGCACAGGCCATCCCTGCCTCTGGGGCTGTGCTTCTGATGAAATCGTCACAAACAGGAAAAAAATCCCCCAATGCTACAGAAGCACAACAATAAATTTAATAACAACCAACCTAATACAAAGATCTACTGCTTGTACTAGATTTTCAGTACCGATTTTATTAGTTGTATCATAAAATGTAGGGTTTGGGAAAATAGTGTAATGAATTACGTCTGAAAGATTTTAATATCTAGAGAGTTACTGTCAGCAGGATGTCCCAGTTCAACTGTGGACTAGACTAGGCACTGAGGTCCAAAATACAAATAAATACATACTTGCTGAAGATTGGATACTGTACGTGACAGCCCAATGGTTTCTTTGCAATATGAGATTGCTGAACATGCATGGAGATCTCTCATGCTTCCCTACTCTTGGGCTGATGAGAGCAAATTTAATTTCACAGTGAGCTGTTTGGAGGCTTTGAATGCTCCATTAGGTTTTACTAGAATCAGATAATTACTATAAAATGTTTATTTATGCAACCATAGTGACATTATTTGTTAAACATCTAATAATAACTGTTTCAAGGAATGTGCTACTTATCCAAATCCATAGACATTATTAATTAACATTGGCATAAGAGTCTGGAGAAGAATATACCCGAGAATCATCTTGGTTTGGACTCCATCCTACCAAGCATATCAAACTTAGGTTACAATAGCAAAAGAAACGGATGCAGTGAGTCTATTTAGATGAAGTTACCTTATTGTCAGAAAATTAGGTCAAACCTAAACACTTTCCTATTGATCAGTGACATGTTAATAAAAATTTTATCTTGCATTCAAACATAAAATTTTTACCTACAGCATAACCATTTCAAAACCTCTGCCTCTACCTCGCACCTAAAAAGTCAATCTGTGTCCTTTCTCCTTCATGCTCCATTACAAATCTCCACTGACAAAGATTCAGGAATTGGGATTTAGCTGACAATTTTGCTGAAACTGCAAGTGACTGTGGAATACAGCTGCCTCCTCCCCAGCTGTGCCACACTGGTGGCAGTTCAAAAAACAACACAAACTTGCTTTTGTTAGTAAAGCAAGCAGCCAGTTCAAATGGCAAAGAAAGCAAATACAGCAAAGGTGACATGCTTACAGTTATTTTTAAAGCTGGAACCATATTTTCAGACGCCATTTTTGAACCCACTCGTGACTGTTACACAGACAAATCAAACATCAGCATTCACGCCCTTGCCTTCTAGAAGAGAGAGGGATTTCTTTTAAAGCCTAGTGTACTTCTAGTTAAAATTAAAACTTTACAAAATACCTCCTTATATACATGCCTCCCTTAAAGACTAGCAGAGCAGCTTGGTTTTATCTGGCAAGCTTTTTTTTTTAACTTCATGTTCCTTTGTTTTAGCAAAATGGGTTATTTAATGGTAGTTTAAAAGCAATAATAAAAGCAGTTCACAGCCAGATTTACTGCAGTAAAATCACTTTTTGAGAAGGATATTAAGCATTATCAGGCATTTTTTTCCTTTGTAGAATGTCTTACTAATTCACTGTATATAACATTAAGAACTTGAATTGGACCTGACATTTCTCTGTAATTTATTCAGTTCACAAATGTATAAATGGCAGCTTGAGCATGTGCATGCAGATTTCAGCATTACATTCAGATCTCATCTTGTGTGCAAAACCCACCAGCAGCAAATCTCCAACCTCCCAACAAGTCAGTCCCTGAAATGTGACCAAGCGAGTTCGTCTCTGACGTCTGGAAGCACGAGCAGAGCAGTCTGACTCCTGCAAAGGGCACCGCGTTGAATCAGCTGCAGAGCAACTGCAAATGTGCAAGTTTGCACATTAAATCTCTGTGAAATATTTCCTAAGAAGGAAGAACATACACATGCAAATGCCTGTGGACTTTAACAAACAAATTAAAGCTGGGAAACTCGACAATTACCTCAATGTGCCTTAAAATGGGCCTTGGTAAATCCCAAACCAAAAGACAGGTGGGACTTCCTGTGAGGTACCAACTACCAACAGTATTCACTGACCTTTCCTGACCAGCTCAAGAGAATTTAGATTATTCACAATAGATGTAAATGATACTGCTTTGACCAGGAACATGTGCTTTCCCCCGATTTAAAAAATTGAGCAAGTTGAAGAGTTTTTGTTTTAGAGTTATGCTGTAAGGCAGGTGTTTGCAGTGATACACTGCAGCCTATGATTTAAGATTTAGTATTTATAAAAACTACACTTTGGAGGAAGACATATTAATGCAGTCAGTATCTACAAGAAGCAAGAGACAAAGATTTTGGACCATGACAGTTGCACATCAAATTTGGGCGCAGGAAAGAGGCTCAAGATAATCCAGTTAGCAATTATCTCAGGAGAGAGGATGCCTTCAAATGTTACAGTGATTATAAACAGAAATGAAGCCATACCGCTGTCTGGTCACCAGAACCATCAGCTCTGATGTTCCTCAGCTCTGCAGCTTGTCTGTTCTGAACATAAAGAACTTCACTCTCTATTGTGAACGTGTCAGAGCTCATAAGAGGTACTGATAGAATAAAAGCCAGTGTGCCCATCTCATCTTGTATTCCGATCATCAAATTGTCAAGCAGGAGTCAAACGGAGACATGCTGATTTGAAAACCTGTCCCTTAATTGCTGCCTAAATATGAACTCAGAATTCTGGTATTTGGCACCTGCTTTTAAAAATCTTGCTGCACATTGTTGCCTGTTTTACTGTATGAAGAAACACTGCATGGAAGAAAGAATAAGGTATATAATTTTAAGGAGACATGCAGCCAGTAGTTTTACTTTTCACAGAGAGCACGTACTGTTGCCCAAAATTTTAATTAGCTGAATTGAGCTGATATGCCTTACTGAGGCTTTATGGAGGAGTTAAGAGTGTTAGTGAAACGTGCGAATTTGTGGGGGAAAACAAGTCCCAGAGATGCACAGACACACACAGAGCATGGAATACAGCCATGGGGAGCTGGCTGGTATGGGAGAAGGTCCCAGCAGAGCTGGGGACCCTGGAAGCAGCAGCGGGACAGCCGCACAAGCCAGCTGGAAGGCAGGGGCCCACCACGCTTGAAGAAGGGAAAAAGTAGGGAAAAGGAGAGAGAAATAGGAAGGGACACTGAGGCAGGCAGTGCACTTGCAGCTCCTCACAGAGATTCTGTGACAATTCTCTCCCAAATTCATGAATTTGCTTTTTAAGGATGGGAGCCTGTGTCGGTGAGTCTGTGCCCTTCTATCGCCACACACAGCACGCAGCTCAAGGGCACTGCTTTCCCCAGCTGCAGCAGGTGCCTTGCCCTACCTGCCTGCTTTTTTCCCCCTTGTTATGCTTAAAATAGTCTTTTTCCAGCCTTGCCTCAATGACCAGCAACAGACCATCAATGAGCTGCCTAGAGTTTGGGGACCTCTGTTTTCAGCTTGTCTGTTGTCAGGGCCCTTCCTGTCACCTCATGTTTAAACTGTTCACAGTCACAACACACGCCAGGACTCACAGCCTGAAACATTCATCAGATGGCACAGGAAAAACATGAAAATACAGAACAGATACAATCCTGGAAGATCTTACAATCCAAGCATGGCCCAACAGACAGCAAGCACACCAAGGAGCAGTAAGGAAACATTATTAAATATGACTGCAGCTCTGTAAAGCTGATTGAGACAACCAGATGTTACAATTTGTTCAATTTACAAAAGATACACTAATAAAAGCATGAATGATTTATCATACGTTAAGGTACCAATACTCTGACCTACTCCATGTTGTTAACACACCACGGAGAACAATCCAGGCTTTGGTTTACATTGGTGGGTTAAACAAAAAATATCCAATTATCCAAAAAGTTGGACAAAATTAAGCTGAGAAGCTGCATCTACCTGACAACAGTTTCTCTAAACAAATAATGTTAAACACTGTTCTATTTGTTTTGTTGAAGAGCACAGTTAAGAGTACCAATTTCAGGGCCACTGCTGGGGTCTAAGATGGCACAGAGCAGCCCTAACTCCAGCAAACACAAAACCAGCTCCTTGCACCTTCTCCCTCTCCCTCGGTCCCCACAGCCCCGGTCTTAGAGTAGGGAATGTAGAACAACTTATTGGAGAGAGCTAAGGAAGGTAAGTTTTAAAAAACATCCTGAAAGTGTCTGAAATGAGTAGGACCACTTAAATATTTTATCAGCTATAGAATGAATAAAAATCTATTAAAAAAAAAGTTCCCACGACACCAGATCTTAGGAATGAATAAGAAAGCATGAATAGGCACAAACTGACGTGCACAAACTAAAAAGCAAGATGGAAAATTGCTTCTGAAAATAATGAGAGAAATGAAAGTATAGGCAGATTAATTAAAAAGAAGAAGTAGCAACATCATTAATTGACAAGGCATGGCAGAAGAGCAGACAACAGAATTCTTATACTGGAATTCAGTGTATGTCAAATACAATGGCTTAGTCTCCTGCCATCACTTACACAGCTGTCTAGATTGACTTGTTCTTTGGAGATGGTTATAAAAAAGAGGATCCTTCAGAAAAAAGACCTTATAAATGGCAGATGCAAGTGATATGGGCATCCTCCTCCTGCCCTCCTCTCAGCAAAATAAAGGAATTCTGAAGTAGAGCACAATACTTATGGCTCTGACCTGGCAGGTGATATTTCCACTCATTGTAGCAGATCTAAAGGCTCCTTCACCAAAATTAAATGGTTCAGAAATGTCCTATAAATAACCATTTGAAAACCCTTAATTAAACAATTTAATAATATAAAACAAAGGTAGGGGGGAAAATGAAGAAAAATATCACTACTAGGACTTAAATGACAGAAAGGGTGGATGTCAGACTACAAAGCATTGCATGACCTGGGCAGGAAATATGTATATTAGAGATTATTATGCCTTCACTTAACTAAAGGAATTAGTACAAGTACTCACAGTGTATTTCAAGTGCTCAATTCTAGTGATTCTGATTTCTTGTAATTAACATATACACACAAATGAATCTAAAACTGCAAGCATAAACGTTACTGGCTCACTGATCCATTATCACACTGCTAACAGATCAAGCTTAATCAAGTTCTATCAGGTTTTTTTTTTGATTATACACATATATTAGACAACTCTTGTTTCATTTAGTCTCTAAACAGTCACATTTTATTACAGTCAGAGCTAAGTAAGTTTGCAGCAGACTTGCTGTCTTGTTCTTTTACCCATGTAGGCAGAGCAATTAATGAAAAATAATTAAACACCTGGTCTAAATACATCACCTAAATAACTTTGCTGGCTAGAATTATTAAGTTACTGACAGCAGTAGCATCATTTTTAAAAGGTAGTTAAACCATTTCCTCCAAAGGAATTCAGTCACATAAAAACAGCTGCCAGATTCTCAGCTTCACAGTCAGAGTTTCTGGGTGGCTTCAGCAGGGTGACCTTGGCTGCAAACAGTTGAATTCTCTGCTGTTGCAACAAAAGGTGGTGAAATGAAGACACTGTTTTCTGGACACCGAGCTACACTTGAATTATGGGATGAAGAAGGAAGCACAATGCTTCATGTCAAACTAAAACAGGAAGGACAGGCAAGAAAGGAGGCAGGGGAGTTTGCCCTCAGAGTTTGGAGGGCAAACTCTGCCTCAGGACAGCAGACTGGCTTATTAAGGGAACTGGTACAGGATCCTGGGGGAGACTGCTCTGAAAGGCAAGAGTTTGAGAGCATTGACATGTCTTCAAAGACAAGCTCCTCCTAACACGAGAATGGTCCTTCTGGATACTGAGGGAAGGGGGGGAAAAACGTAGCCTGTAAGGAGAATTATGTGGTTAAATGAGGAACTCATGCCTGAGTACTAATGAAAAAAGGACGTAAAAGGGAGTCGGAAGCAAAGACAGACCTGAAAGGAAGAATATTGAAAAAGTACCTGGGCCTGCAGGGCTGCTGTCAGGAAAAGCTCACTGAGGGCTGAAACCTGCAAAGGGTATGATCAGCAACAAAAGCTTCTACTACTACTTTAACAGTAAAATAATAAAGCCAACACAGGCCCAGTGCTGAGTGAGGCAGTGACAAGTGACTGGCACTCAGACCTTCCTTTGCCTGCCTTCACCGAAATGCTCTCCCAGAGTTACAGGAGCAGAGGAAGTATTGGTGACAGAACAAGTATCCCCTGAAAAGTTTCAACCCAAGGAAGCCCACAGGACGGATCCAGGAGCGCTGGCTGATGTCACTGAGAGGCATCCCCGTGTAATCACCCCGGCTGTGGAGTCAGGATGTTGCAGTCTGGATACGTGGAGATGTGTGAGGGACTGGCTGGACTGCTGGGCTCAAAGGGTGCTGGTTAATGGAACAATATGGGAAGTTGTCATACAACAAAACAGAAGGTTCCAACTTGACATAAAACACTTTTAGCAATTAACTCCTAGGTTTGGAAAAATGCAGTGAAACAAACATATTATCCAATCAACAATATTTTGCATTTTGCAGATTAGCATTTTTGCCATAGTAAGTTACATTATACTTAATGCACACAAATGTCTTCAGAAGCCTTTCATTGTTGGGGTGTATCTTGGTGTAAGCATTGAGTTTACAGAAATTATATTCAGTGACACAGTTGCACTGTAAGGTATTGCTTAAAATTCTTGATTGTGTACCACAATATTAGTGTTACCAGGAATAGATATCCTATTCTTGATTATGTAATCAAGAAAAACTTCTGAAAATAATATTCAGAGTACAAACTACTTTTAATCAGCAGCTAAATACCAAGATATGATTACTTCGTTGCTCTAATGACATCTGTAATGGATTCCAAGTGCTGTGCCTGATTGCTTCCCAGCTGATCAGGATTCTGTTCATCACTTCTAGCTGCTGGAATTCTGAGATTTCTTGGCGTTCCTGTGCACAAGGCTTCCACATTGTTCCAGCAAAATGACTACAGTGCATGCTTTAAAACAGTCACCAAAACCTTTACACTCAGTACTCCATGATATGATCTTTTTTATTGACAGGCACTGATTATAAATTAGTATAATCCAAAGAACTGGACAAACATCAGCCAATAGATCATAAAACAGAGCTGAACTTCACTTTCTCAATAACCACGCTGCAATAGTAACTGATACACCTCCAGTAACGCTGATGTCTTCAGTTTTAATACAGGTGATACACAAAAGTGATTTAAAAGGCAATTTGAGACATGAAGATGCATGTACAAGACAAATTCACAACTGTTTAACTTAAAATCAATGTCTTGTCTCATGAAACTTCTGATTTTTGCCTATTGAAAAAATGAATTTTTAATCCTGCATTTTACTGAACATAAGGGAATTGACACAGCAATTATTCTCAGGAGAGACTCCTCAGTCAAGAAGTATGAAATAATTACAGTACCATTCTACTACAGACACGCATTACATAGGTCTAAACATCCTTAGCTAGAACAGTGAAACTATTTACATTTCTCCCCAAAAAGAAGCATTTCGACTGGTCTTCAATGACGCAAACATTTATACGTTCAAATTACCTGAAAAATCTCTATTTGCTAAAAAAATTCTTAGATTCTCTGTTTGCTGAAAAGGTAGGATGTAGAACACCTGTTACTTGTCCTGAATTTTCTTCCTCTTATAAGGGATACTGAAGACAAAATACTTGGAACACTTACACCAATTAAAAGCCCTAATCAAAATATTTCTTAAAACTCTGTTACAGGAAGGACAGATGATCTTTAAGAAGAGATTATTTTATAATTCTTGGTTAAACCTGAACTTCCAAAATTAATGGAAGCACACAAACCAACAAAACTGCATAATGGCACACTTTATGATCAAGCTACTGAGGTGTTACACAGTAGATTCAATCAAGCTTGAATCTGTTGGTTTTTACACTTTCCCACTCTTTCAGTAAAACTGTGTTCTGATCAAAAGTAAGTCTGTAGCCTATAAATAATGTCAATCAACTTGACAGCTAAGCTCGAAAATTAACACTGTGGGACACTGAAGGAATTAGGGAAAGGTCTCCAACACGCTCAAAACCTCGCTGTGCAGCAAGGGCTGGGGAGCAGCACTTTGGGTGCAAGTGGAGTGCGAGGCAGAGCATTACATAAAGCACACAGGACTATTTGCAAGGTCCCTGGGTGGATTGTTGTGCTCACAGACACACAGCCAAGGCTGTGGGCAGCTCTGCTTCTTGTGGAGGCTAAGAAATGTAAGACACTGTGCTTCGATTTGCTTTTCAGACCAGCTGGCAGCAGGTAACATCACTTTTTATTTCACTTCCAAGAAAAGGACTTCTCTTCTTCAGATAGATAATGCCACCAACCTGTTTTAAAGTTACAGCTGTCAAACTTTGTAACTCGCTTTTCTAGAGGGTGTGTTGCTCTTCCTGAGTGTCGCAGAAACACACTGAGCTCAAAGTCCCATAGCAACAGGAGAGAATTGCTAAAACTTGAATTCCTTGACTTTCAGCATTTTAAAAATTTAAATATTGAAGCATTTGAATCTATTAAGCATTAAAAAGCCAGAGAATTCTAAGCTTTGCTCACTTCAGGTACTCAAAAAGCCATTTTTATTATTTCCCTGGCATTGTTTTTTCCCAATGGCGAGTGCCCCTATTTGTCTTCTCACAGCAATTTGTTCAGGGAGAAGTAATTTGAATGTGTGTTCTCAGGACTTTTATTTCAAAGAAAATTTCCTACTAAAAAGAAGCAATTAACTAACGAAAGTACAGCCCTAAAATGAATGACGTGGGAAGTCAGATGAAGAAATTGGGAAAATATCTCAAGAATCATCTACAAATCACACTTCTTTTTTTTCCAAAACACTAGCATAACATGTCCTACAAAAGACTATTTTGAAGTCAAGGAAAGTAAATTAGCCTAATTGCCAATCTGAAATATGACGGGACTAATTCTGCACTTAATTGCCTTACCTGGCATTCCATGGACAAGGTCTCCACACAACACAAAGAATTTGGGTTTAGGGTTTAGCTTGTTAATGGCCTGCACTGCTTGCTCTGCTAATTTGATTTCTTCTCCCCATTCATCATCTCCATTATCAGTGTCTCCACATGTCCAAGCTTTCATCAGCCCGAACTGAGGATCTGCTCCTTGGATGAAGTAGAAGGGCCCCTTCCACTGGTACTCATCATCTAAAATGAAAAAGGAGGGAAAAAAAGAGAAAATTTAAGCAGTAGAGACACTTAAAAGACAATGAAAGTTTCCATGTATCATTAAATGGATTGTTCTTCACCTAAGTAGGTTGACACTGCTTCAACAGAAGTACAGAATTCTGCAGTCACTTATACAGGGCAAATAAAAAGACAGAAGCACACAATTTCCCTCTAATGGGTAGTTGTAATAAATGAAAGTATATTAATCTAATTATACCACACAGTAATTACAGACTGAATAGAGGAAAAGTATGTGGAGAATTCAGCAAATAGCAAAGGGAAACTACAACACTACAACATAACACAAGTGTGTAACATTAGATTACATTTGATTCTTTTAGGACTCCAATTATTGCTTCTTTAATTAACTAATTAAAACATACAGAAGTTTCACATTTTATGGTTCCAGTAGACTTTTCCTTAAATTATTAAGGATTTAAATGCTTTTTGTTCCCATGGTTTTAGAGAAAAGCTGAACTGAAGTACAAACACTGGCACAAGTATGTTTTCTCCAGCTGTTTATGTGCATTCATTTGTAACCTGAATGTTTCAGTTTTGATAGCTGTATTTGGCTTAATACATTTACTGCTATTGGAGTTTTTTTAAACAGCATTTAAACTGTTAAAAAACTCACTGACTACATTAATCTATAGTTGAATCTAAAAAAAACGATAAAAGCAAATTATTTAAAATTAAAATATAATCCATAAATATACTTCCATATTATGTAAGTCTGATCTGAAATTCAGTTTGAGGCAAAACTGGTCGTCCAGTAACAGCACAGAAGCAAGCAGCATGTCCACCATGAACATGCTTTTGGTTTCCTCCCACAAGAACTGGAGCTGGAGCTTCTCACTTTGCAAGAAGGGGGGTATGGTTCTCTGAAGGAAGGTTGGAAAACATAGGTCAGAATTCCTCCCTGGCACCAAGGATATGGATAGGCTGGGTGAGGGATAAGGAATGTGGGCAACTCCCAGAAGCTGCTTGTCATTGTCATCTGTTGCTATGGCATCAGATCATTTTGCCAAATGAAAGCTTCCACACTTTAGTTACAGTAACGTTTAATATCTAAACAAAATTATTTATATATCAGCATTGACTTATTCTACATAATAATCACGTATTTTATAGGTAGAAACTTTTAGCCACTCATGAGCTTTTAATTCTGAATTAAAATTACAAAACTTATTAGAAGAAGTGAAATGATCCACCTATCCATGAGTTTGCAATAGAAGCTTTATGGAACCAGTTGAGTGACACAAAGCAATTTGGGTTTTCATTTTACGACTTGCATGAAAAGATATGACTGCCATAAAAAGCAGCTTACATGCTGCATCAAAGGCACTGTTTGTGCAGAGAAATCAACTTACAGTTTTTATAAGTGGAAAGCTACAGAATAAAAATCAGTTAAGGAAGCTTGCATCAGAAATCCTTAATGACCTATACAAAATGAAACTGAAAAAAGGGAATGTCTGAAATGGGAACTTGGTTTGGAAGAGTGGTACAATTCTCAAACTCGTTAAATGGGGGAAAATACCAAATCTTGGAAAAACATGGCAGGATTTTTAACACCTGTCCCTTTTCTGGACAATATTGATAATCAATGCTGAGCAAAACCTACTTGTTTTGTATTGATTAATCTGAAGCCAGTAATTTTTACCGTAGTAGCCTAAGTGAAATATAGATACATGCATGTATTTTTACAGAAACTGCTCAGAAAAGAGCCTTTGTTTTAAGGATCAATTATGGCCAGGCTGTGTTTCCCTTTCTGAAAGGGAATGGTGTCTGTCCAAAGGCAGCTGGAGCACCTGCAGCAGCCCGGGAGGGGAGGCACACGCAGCAGGACTGGAGCAAGGCCCAGGTAACAAGGAGCTTCATATATAATGCTTGAACACACAGCAGCCTGGCAAGCAGACAGTGCACATGCACAGCTGATGCAAAACAGGTTGAAAAGCCAGAGCAGGGGTTATTCTAATATAAGCTTCACGGATATTTTATTTTCCTGACTTATATTCATGCCAATACTGCAACTGTCTAGGTTTTAAGTACCTGAATGTTTCCAAGCCCGTGCACAGATGCTCTGGTTTGAGTGGGTGAGCGATGGTCATGTGAGGCAGAGAGAGAGAGACTGATAAGATGAATTTGAAAAAAGAAGTTCAGTACACAGACAGAATCAAGAAGTTGCAGAAGAAAAGAGAAACAGAAGATGCAGGGGTGGAGGTGGTGAAGAGTGGGGAGAAAAGGAAAGAGATAGGAGGTGAAAAAAGAAAGGAACTGAAAATGATGCAAAGGTATATGCTATATTCTCCTGTAGGAAAGAAAAATATAAAATGAAGAAAGTGAAGCAGGGACAACAGAAGAGATCCAGGAATCAGGGCTACCATAAATAACATTTACTTCAAATGTTAGTTTAATTAACTGGTCTTAGTCAAATAATTCGGTCAATAGCTGTTTCTGTGGCGTTCAATAACTTAACAAATAGCTACAAAAATAACAGTAAGGTTGAATATTTCTACCTTTGTTTTGTTATTTGATCACTTCAACTAGAAACACTATTTAAAAACAAATAACCCTAGTACTCACACCAAATCCCATTAAGCTTATTAGTTATCAAGTGATATTTAGTTATTTTATTCCCCACAAAACAAAAGTATATGGGAACAAAATAAGGACACTCTCTTTAAACTTACAACTTGATTTTTTTTTTTTTTTAGTCAGGAATGTGCTCTAATTACTATAAAGTACTATAAATAAAAGCAGAATATCATGAAGAGAGTTGTACTGGTACAACAGCACTGGTGCAAACTTGCACCTGCTGCACCAACCCCTAAGCCTGTTCTGAATTCAGCTCACCCAGGAAATAACTCCTCACTGCCCTCACTGGTCTGTCTTCAGAGGAGTTTAGGCAAGGTTTTCGTTATCTGTGCAAGGCATAACACCCATCCAGCTGAAGTTTCAAATGTTGCAACCACGGCCATTCCACTAATTTTGCTTAAAAGTCCAGGAACAGGCCTGCACAAGAGCTCTTTCAACACACAATATGGTAAGAGGGTACCAAAGCGAAACCACTGGTAAAAGCATCTTCCACTATCACAGATGGGTCCAGACGTCTTTTGCCTGACAAGTAAATGATTTATCAACGAACCCTCTTCGAATAATTCTCAGCAAAACTTCTGTACCTGACGTTTCTCCCTCACCAGCTGTTTGCTGGCACCCAGAAGCAGAACAGGTACTGCAGGCCATGCAAAAGGAACTCATCTGCCCAGTGTCAGGCACCACAAAAGTCTGTCTGAGCCATTTTTTGGTCTTTGCACTGAATCTCAAGAGTGCTCAAGGAAATCATTCTGCCTCTATGCCAGGGGAATGCCAAAGTCTGGCAGAGGGAACTAACAAACAGCATTGGATGCAAGTGGTGGGAGGGGGAACAGCTGTTTTTGCAGTAATCATCCAGTCACGATCCAGGTCCTAGATGCTACTCCTTAAGGTTTCAGTTAAACACCATCTACAATCACTATCATCCCTTAAACATAGCAAGCAATGGCTTCTCTGGGAATAACAATAACATTAAAGGAACCTTCTCACTAGGAGTTTCAGTTTTCAAGCTTTTAGCTGAGCTAGGCAATTGTATTACACAAGGTGCATGCTAGGTAAAGCAACAGAAGATTAGGACTCAATTAATAATTTCTTCTGCCTTCTCCCTTCCATCAAAAAATTGAGTGGAGCTGAGAATCCTGTAAATTGGCTCCTCAACCCCTTGAACACAGAAGCTGTTTGCAATGTCAGAATTTACCCTAACAGTAAGAAAACACAAATGCAGAAAAAAGTCGGCAGACTTCTCCAATAATTGATGCACACACCCTTTCCATTTCTGAAGGACAAACCATGTCTCTGGTGCTGCTCTTCCACACTAAGCCACTGAAAACTCCGATTTCAAATCCGTTTTGTTCCCAAAAACCTTTGCCTCCTTAAGAGCTGTACAGCTGATTGCCACAGAAGAAGTCCAACTTCAGGATATGTTATGTCTTAGTTTCAATAGCTTCCTACTCCCTTTCTGCTCCCTTGCATTCCAAAGTACAGACAGAGGATCAATGCAATGTATTTTTAGTAGCATTGCCTGAAAAATAGTGCCAGCTGCTAATTTTATCTAAGGATTAATTCTGTGAAGGACTGAAGCAGTCAGCAGCAATTCACAGGAGAAATTCTCAGCCATGGATTGTGATCACAGGCAAAAGGACACTTCAAGGACTTAGGTGGGATTTCAGCTGAGCCTCACGATTTCTAGAGGACAACAGCTAACATTGCTGGGCCTTTATTTCTTCCCCTTTTGCTGTTCCTAGTTCTTCTCTCTGCTCTTTCCCCACCTCCAAGCATCACAAACATGCATCTATAGACACTGCTCACAGAAACCACTCAGTACTGGTGGGATTTCCAATATTTCCCTGGGGAGATTTTTTAAAAAGTGCATTGGTTGGTTTCAACAGTATATTGGTTTTCTTCTTGCTCCACACTCTGCAGCATTTAGTGGAAACAAATTAGTTGTGAAAAGTTACTCCTGTCCACAGTCTCTCTCTAGACCCCACTATGCCAAGGGAGAATGAACCTGGACAAATTTCCAGAGCCTGCTCAGTAAGCCATGGGCAATAATAAATAGGAAAATGCCCTCATTGTCTTGTTGTGTTTGTCAGGAGAAACAATTTCACTTTTCTGAAAGATCAGAGAACAGCAGAAACGGACACGTGGTTCCTGCCCCGTGCTGTCTCTTCCTACAGAGAGTACCTGTGAGACTTTCCCCAGGTATAATTAAGCAAGAAGCACAACCTTGGTTTTCCAAAGAACCTAAATGCAGATGAGGAAATGGAATCTTTTCAGTGAGGTCAGTATGTATACAACATAGACAGTACAATAAACAAAAATTTGTTTTTATTACTTTCAGTCCTGAAATAGCTTGAAAACCAATAAAGGACTTGTACTAAATTATTAATAATTCCTTGTTATTAATTAAAATATTATCAATAGATGTGGCCTAAAGCCCCATCATTATTGTCTGTATGTCCAAATCCAAAAGACTTCCATCTAAGGAAGTGTGCATTTCTTTCAGCTGTATTTTCCATTTGCACCTGAGAGTCTACCAAATATATGACTATAGAAGGTTCTGAGAAATGACCAAGGCAACCTGTTGAGAAAGGTGCAATTTTACACATCGGGGAAAAAAAAAACCCTTCAAAACAGGTATCAAAATACATTTTCAGAGAGAAAATAAAACCTTTTAAAGAGTAATTATTTTAGAAATTATGTACTACAGCAATTCTGTTAGTAGAAACACTTAATGACAGAACAAGGTTTCTCACGTAAATTAGGCAGTGCTACTATTTCCAAAAGATATACTTTCAAACTTCTTAGGTAACTATCAAGGTAAGAAATGCCCCTTCAGGCACAGTTTATTTGTACTGAGGGCTACAGAATGCTAAATTCTAGTCATGCCTTATGCCCACCCCCAAATTTAACATGTAAACTCATTACAAAAACTTTACAGCCCAGAACTGTAGGTGTGAAGGGGGGTGGCTTGCATAATGACAAGGTGAAGTCACAGAAAGTTGCTCAAAACCCACGTAAAAATTTGCCTAATTCATATGAGAGTTGGAGACAGTATTGGGAATGGAACATGCAAGCTGGGAAGCAGTTCTGATCGGTGCTCAAAAATATTACTGTTGAAGAGCTCTAGAACAGTAATCGTAATGTGCCAAGATCCAACACTTATGTGAAAGCAAGAAAAAATAAGAAATCAACTGCAGTTGTATTTAATTTCAAAGGAGGGCAAATTATATGTAATTATGAAGCTTTTAAAAAGTGCAAAAATCCTTGAAGGCAGCATGGAAACTATTCAAAGACACTATCCCAGAGGCTCAGACCATATGCACAGTTTTCACTAAGAACTCCAGAAACCCCATAAAGAATCCAGACAGTCTAAACAAGCTAAATAACAGCCATAAGGAGGGTAGTTAGAGCAGGACAGCATCCTTTGAAAAGCTTAAGCATCCAAATAAAGAAAACAGAAAGATTTTATACACTGGAAGGTTAGATACAAATTCTGAGAAGTCAAGCTAAAAAAAGTGAAGAATTGGATAGAGCATAAATCTGAAAACTAATAAAGCCTTTTGGAAAGGAATTAGGAGCAGGTAGCCTGCCAGACACTCACTAAGGTTAACAGATGTTCCAAACAATGCATGATGCACCTGAAGATAAAGGCTGAGCAGAAAAACAAGGCACATTTTTGTGTGCACGTTTATTGGGAAGGAACCTGTGAAGATCTAACGTGAGAATTCTTCCTGACAGAAAGTGCATCAGATCTGTCTCGAATCAAAATACCAGTAGGTGACTCAACAAACAGACATGAACACTAACAAACCACTCAGATTTGGTGGCTCAACAACTTCAAAACAATCCGTAACAGCAACTCAATAGCGAGGAAGTGAAATTTGCCAAAACAAAGCCGTTTTTATGGCATGAGAATCAGGCCTGGCTGTGAAGAACCAGGGATTTCTTATACCGAGGCTGCTCAAAAGAGCTGCCCAACTGCAATGCAAAAAATGGGCAGGGTAGTGCACATGGGAAAACCACCACCAACTTCATATAAACTACCACAGTTCTAGCAAGTGCTACAAAGAAAAGTCAGCTCAACATTCAGTAATGGCAAAAAAGCAGGAATTGGAAAGGAGCAGAGAACACAGCAAAATGAAAAAAACTATGAGAACCAACTGCATAAACTTGAAAAGAGTTTGCAAAAGATTAGTGAGGGAGGCATGACGGAGGAACTTAAAATCACACATGGAACTGAGAACATGAGTAGGCAACACTGATTATTTGCCTGCTCCAGATAAAGGTTTTGGAACCATCAACTAAAACTAGCAAAAGACAGGTTCAAACAGACACTTCTCAACCAGTTAGACTGACAGTACTATCACTTCGTTAGTTACTTGAAAAAAGTGTTTACCTACTTTCACAGGAATTCTCTGCACAGCATGCAAAAAACCACTTAACAAACCAAAACAAAATAACCCCATGACTTTTGGAGAGAAGTGGTGAAGACAGCATATACCCAAACATATGGTCCTGTTTCTTCCCTAAAATACTAATAGAAGCAGTTGACATCTGAAGCATAATTTCACATGAGGGGAAAAGACAAATAATTTATTTCATAAGTAAAGCCAGAGCACAGAAAGGTCTCTTGCCAACAAAGTAGGGTATCTGTGCACTGTTTACTACTGTGCCTCATTGATTACATGGATAATTTAGATCACTAACCTCGAGCTTCTGATTCACATGTCCCATATCAAAGAGCAGATCAGAGCAAGTTACAGGCATAACCTCCACACTACGTAAAAGCAGACTCAACAAACTTCAGAGTGTGGAAGAATGATTTTGCAGAAAGGGTAGTAAGAAAAAAACCCCACAATTAAGCTCTCAGTGATGGGTTTCAAATTTTAAAAGGAAAAAGTGTGCCAAGCCATAGCAGTGGCAGTAAACGCTTTGTGTAGCTACATGTTTAACAGAAGTGAAACCTAAAGACTGAGGAAAGCAACAAAACACAGAGAACTGATTTTCATCTTAAACTGCAATAAATTTTGCCTCAGTTTTATCAGCCCTTAATTGTTTTTGGTTGTTTTTTTTCTCAATCATTTAGTTGTGTTGAACTTTAGCCTGTAAAGAAAGGGCTAAGTAAATTATTTACAAAGAAATACTGCACCCAAAGATGGTAGCTGGACTATGGTAGCCTAACAAATCCTGACCAAGATTAAAAACGACCAGTGGTAAGAAAAGTGTTAATTAATATTTAAAGAATTCCAAGGAAGGACACTTCAGGAGAAAGAAGTACACCTGGAAAACAGATTCCCAAATGACATATTTTCTTCCATGTTTACGGCAATTTTCAAGAAGTACTTAGATAAAGCTTTTATTCAGAAATTTTTACACTGCTGTTGAACATTCCTTTTGTTACAATTTCACTATACAGTTGATGTAAGTAGATGGCTTGTCTGCCATCTGTCCCCTCAGCAAATGCTAGGCGTTCTGTTCCAAACCAACCAGACCATCTGCAATTAATAGGTTGCCAGAATGACTGTATACGTATACTTCACATGCTCCGAGTTGGTGATTTTTCTTTATTTGGCAACAAGTAAAGCCAAATATTTCCAGCGAAAATACCACAAAACTGTAGGGACTGAACAGCCTTGCTGACCTCACCAAACCAACACAATCTGAAATTCATAAATATAAGGAAATAAAAGACCTTCCACGCATGGCAATAGGAAAAGATTTCTTAAAACAGACCCAGTTGTGCCCCTGGGAAACCCTGGCACGTTGTAGGATCTCCATCCTTGGGAGAATTTTACAGACAGGTGCCACACACAGAGCTGTCCAACATGCTCTTCTGTCGGTCCAGCCACAGCCACAGGTGGCTGTGCCAGCTTTAGCTTGGCACGGCCTCCTCACCCTATTCACCTGGGGAGCCTGGAATCACGTCCCCAGTGCAGCTGCAGCCGAGGGGATCCCAGCGCTGCCTCCGCACAGCCTGGAAGGGCCCGGAGAGGAACCGTGCTGCTGACCTGCACCCGGGGACCGGCTGGAGCCCCCTGAAGAAAGCGGGACCTTCCCTACTTGCGAACCATTGTACGACTGCCTTTCATTTAAATAACAAAACCAACGACCTGCCAGTAACCTGGTCGGTCACCCTTACAGGTACAAACACACGCCAGCACAGCGCTGGCGCCAACACAAGCTGTGCAGGTCAGTTTTCGGAGCACGGACAAGCATTTTAAAACGACTCTGGCGTTGGGCACCGCCGGCATCCTCCGAGAGCCGGAGCGCGGCGACGAACCCGGGCGGCCCCGGCGCCGCGGGGGCAGCGGGGCGGCCACAGCCTCACGTCCCCCCGAGCC